>JAVGVS010000636.1:0-167456 GCA_032718565.1 Distichodus sexfasciatus | reverse complement strand
CAGTTTCTGCTGCGAATCCTATTGGCCGATGGCTCCTGGTTTTGTGATTGGCTTAAGAAAGTTCCTACAGAAAAACCAAAGATGTCGGAGGAAGAGGAACGGCGACGGGTCGGTTAAACGAAAGTTATAGTTTATCGACCTTATAATTATAATTTAATAGTTAGGTCTTATACGTTTAATAAGCACGCAAAACGGTAAAGTAACCAACGCCTTTGTCACTCGCTCATAAATGTTATGTTTTCTCAGTACCATCAGAAAACCAGGAGCCATCGTAAGACTAGATAAGGCAAAGAAGAAAGTTATTTATTAAAATATGCTTTTGAGTGAACTATCTTTCTTGCCTTTATTATTTACCACTAAATTTAAATAACCTCATACTAAATGTAAAAGCTGGTAGCTAAATCGGAGCCATTTTATAATTATGCAATTTATAATCCGATTAGTCGACTAATCGTTTTAATAGTCAATGACCTATCGACTATCAAAATAGTCGTTAGTTGCAGCCCTAATAATCATACTGGGGATAATTACAGAGTCTGGATCTGCTCCTGGTTGAAGGCCCAAATAGCCTGAGGGAAAAAGTTCCTTCTCATTCTCTCTGTTTTGGCTTTAAGGGAGCGGAACCGCTTCCCTGACCTCAGCAGAGAAAAGAGTCCATTGTTAGGATGACAGAGATCTTTCATAATCTTTCTGGCTTTAGTCCAGCACTGCTTGGTGTAGATGGACTGTAGGTCAGGAAGCTCAGAGCGAATGATGCGTTTGGCTGAGCGCACCACTCCTTGAAGAGCTCGTCTGTCCTGCTTGGTGCAGTTCCCAAACCAGGTACAGATGTTTCCCATCAGGATGCTCTCGATGGTGCAGGTGTAAAAGTTCTTAAGCACCCTATGAGGCAGATGAAAGTCCCTGAGGCGTCTCAGGAAAAAAAGACGCTGACGGGCCTTCTTCACCAGAGTGTTAGTGTGAGAAGTCCATGACAAATTCTGTGTGATGTAAACACCCAGGTACTGGAAACTCTCCAATCTCTCCACTGTCATCCCACCGATGTAGAGGGGCCGGTAGTTCCTCACCTGCCTTGTGCTGAAGTCCACGATGAGCTCCTTAGTCTTGCTGATGTTTAGGAGTAGGTTGTTCTCCTGGCACCAGATCTCCAGGTTCCTGATCTCCTCCAGGTAAGCCTTCTCTATGTTGTCAGAGATCAGTACAACAGGGGGCTTAAAACACAGCCCTGAGGAGCTCCAGTGCAGAGAGAAATAGAGGGAGATACATGTTTTCCCACCCTCACTGACTGTGGTCTGTCTGTGAGAAAGTCAATGATCCAATTGCAAAGTGATGGACTGAGTCCTAGATCCTTCAACTTAATGAAGAGCTTTGAGGGGATTATGTTGTTAAATGCTGGACTGTAATCCACAAACAACATCCTAACATAGTTCCCCCTACCTGTGTCCAGGTGACATAGGGTTGTGTGCAGCAGATGGGAGATGGCATCATCAGTGGAATGATTAGTCCGATATGCAAACTGCAGTGGATCCATAGTGGCAGGGAGTGAAGATGTGATGAAGTTTCTGACCAGTCGCTCAAAGCACTTCATCACAACTGAGGTCAGTGCTACTGGGAAGTAATCATTCTGGCAAGCAGGCTGTTGTTTCTTAGGCACAGGGACAATGACAGACTGTTTGAAGCATGTGGGAACCACTGCCTGAGTCAGGGACAGGTTGAAAATTAGACACTGGTGCTAGCTGATCAGCACAGGCTCTCAGGACCCAACCTGAGATGGCATCTGGACCTGCTGCTATTCTGGTGTTCACTCTCCTGAAGGCGTTCCTCACAGCATGCCCTGTAATGATGAGAGCATTCCCCTCACCGGCGCTCTCCGTGTGTGCATAGCTAATTCCATTGCTGTTTAAGGTGGCGTTGTTAGCCACAGCATCGAAGCGAGCATAAAACATGTTCAGCTTGTCGGCCAGTGAAGCGTCAGCTCTCACCATTGAAGAGGATGGTTGTTTATAGTCCGTTATTGTCCTCAGTCCTTTCCAGAGGCTCCTACAGTCACACTGTTGTAGCTGGGACACTAGTTTCTCCCTGTAGCTCCACTTTGCCTGTTTTACTGCTCTGTGCTCCTGATAGGACGTAGTCTTGTATTGGTCCATGTTCCCGGAGACGAGCCCTGCATTGTAGGCAGTGGTGCGCAATCTCAGAGCGTCATGGATGGTTTTATCCACCCACGGCTTCTGGTTGGGAAACGTTCTGATGATAGTTTTCTCCACTGTATCATCTGCTGGTTTCCTGACAAATGCCAACACCGCTTCTGTAAACATGCTGATGTCATCAGAGCTATGCCGAAACATGTTCCAGTCTGCGTCATCAAGCGCGTCCTGCAGGGCGACCACTGATTGGTCCATCCAGCATGCGACATAGGAGCTTCCTGTTTTAGCCTTTATTTGTAAACAGGAATAAGGAAAATGGTGGCATGGCATGGTCTGATTTTCCAAACACCGGCAGAGACTGACAGCCTAAAAGTCCTTAAATAGACTGTAGCAGTGGTCCAATGTCCTTGTGCCCCTAGTGGTGCAGGTGATGTGCTGGATGAGGTTCAGAAGAATGCACTTAAGGTTAACTCTATTAAAGTTGCCTAACACAATGAGCGCCACTTCCCGATGTAGTGCTTGATATTGTGTGAGAGCCTCGTGTAGTTCACATAATGGAGTGTCGGAATCTGGGTCAGGCGGAATATAAACAGAACAAACTATGACCGAAGTAAATTCCTGGGGAAGATAAAACAGCTAACATTTAATTAAGAGCAGTTCCAGGTTGGGTGAGCAGGACCGTGTGAGGAGAGAGGTGCTTGCACGGTCGCACCAGCTGTTGTTTACCATCAGACACACTCCACCACCTCTGGCCTTCTCCGACTCCGTTGTTCTGTCCATGCGGCGCACCGAGAAAAACTCTGCCGGTTGTACTGCATGGTCCGGTATCACCGGCTTCAGTCATGTCTCGGTGAGGAGGTTGCAGTCCCGAATGTATCTCTGGAACTTAACTCTGGCCCTGAGGTCGTCAAGCTTGTTCTCGATGGACTGAACGTTGGCTATTAGGATGCTCGGCACGGGAGCGCGATGTGCACGAGCCCGCAGCCTGTTCCTGATGCCAGCTTGTTTCCCTCGGGGGCGTTGCTTTGGGTCACCTCCTTTGTTCTCCATCAGGATCTCCTTCGGCCAGGTAGGATCCGGAGTTATAAACACAGATAAGTTTGTAATTTGTAGACCAATAAAGATAAGAGTATCTCTGTCGTATCTGATAGGTGTCAATGCCATGTTGACCAAATGAAATACTGACAGAGAGAAAGTTGAAAACAAAAATAATCCAAAAGAATGAAAGTGGGGATGGAGCGTTCAGCACGGCAGCCGACCTCACCGGTGCCTTCATAGAAGCTGTCCCTAAAACTAATAACATTCCCTGAATAAGAGCGTCTGCTGTTAATGTAAATATGAATCTGATGATCCAGGGAGGAGGTTGTGAGGAAGTTACCTCACCCTAAAAATGTAAAATGTTGAGAACTGGATGGGTGTGTGTTTTTCATACCTTTAACATTTCTATCTGTAGAAGTAAGTAGTTGCTCCCGTCACTGTCACCAATATCACTAACATTATGCTGAGGATAATGCTCCTGATATGTTGCAGCAGTCCGTAAAAAGAGGTGGGCAGACCTGTAAACATTTACAAACTATAACCATTTGCTTAGCTAGAGGGTTCACACCAACACAACAAACAGAATGGAAGAGTGGAACTTTACATTACACATTGTCCTTAGTTCCAGTCTAAATACAAGATGTTCAAAAAGAGAAAATAGTTTGTATGAAGGTACTCAAAGGCAAATAGAAACTCTCACCAGTTATAAAGTAAATCAGATTCAACATTATTGATGTTGGCTGTGACAAATGTATGTTTGTGTGTCAGCTACATAACAGCAAACCACTGTCAAACTGGATGACCGACAACTAGAGCGCACTGTTCAGATCATATCACGTGATACATGGAATATTATCAATGCACTGAGATTTAATCAATATAAACCCTTGCTAAGTAAGTAGCTTACCCATAACATAGAGCCTGATGTTGATGGACTGCTTGCTGTTGATGGTGCACCTGTACGTTCCCTGGTCTTCTTCAGTCAGGTTTGAGATGCGTAGAGCAAGATTTCCAGGTTGTTTCTCATTAAACATGTGGACTCATACTGTGTAGTTCGGAGTCTGGTTGGACACCTCAGTCCCACCTGAGTCTACATGCTCCCATTTGAAGGTCTTAGGTCTGGTACGTTGGTCAGAGCAGAAGCAGGGCAAGAGAACAGACTCTCCTGGATATTTTTTAAAGGTCTGCTCCTTAGTTTCTGCCAGTCAACACATACAGCAGCACTTTGTACATCATATTGAAACAGTTCTCATAGTTTGATTAGATGCCCAAAATCTACCATGAGCTTGCTTTCAACAAAAGCATAAATTCTGTGATTTAGTAACTGCTGTTTTATCAAATTCTTGCAAGAAAGTTTTCTCAAGTTTTGAGGAAGAAAAAAGTGTTGACGATGATTCTCAGCATAAACTGTTAACTTGGTCGTGGTCTAGTGGTTAGCATGCTCGCCTCTGGACCAAACAGTCATGCATACCTCCAGCACTACAGCTACTACCCTGAGAAAGACCCTTAACCCTAAGCTCCTGCAGGGAGACTGTCTGTGAAATTAGCAAACTGGAAGTCTCTCTGATTTTACATGAGAGTGAAATGAAAGTTTACATGAAAATGGAATTAAAAATCTAGTGCCCTACCTTTGACAGTGATAGTGAAGCTCTTATATTGATTTTCGTTAAGCCAACATGAATAGGATCCTTCATCCTCCACATCCAGGTCTGAGATCAGTATGGAGAGATTTCCTGAAGACTTCTGACTGAACATCTGAACTCTGTCTTTGTAATGCTGATTGAGTTCCGCTACATTGAGATATTTGTTGTCTGGTGTCCTCCACTTCACTTTCTTAGTTTTCTCCTGCAGGTCAGTACAACTGCAGTGTAGCAAAACTGATTCTCCTGATAATTTTTTAATGAGTGGTACTGTCACTTTATTCTCAGATAAAATGCATCCTAAAAACAAAAAAATTCAAAAAGACAAAAAACGTCACATTAGCATAATGGAAAACAGAAATCAAATATCAAGCATTCATATTAATCTACTGTATGCTGTATGCAGAAGGATTTTGAATAGATTGTCTGACCTTTAACCTCAAGGCTTATGTAGATTGTACCTTCACCACTGCTCTTACACCAGTAAAATCCGTTGTCCTCTTTTTTCAGATTTGTGATTTGTAGAGAGAGGTTTGTTGGAAAAATCAAAACTCTGTCTCTGTAGGGATCTGCCTTATTGGATACAACAGAGAAGTCAGTATCTTTTATGTGAAGAGGGTTAATGTTTGGTTTTGAGAAGCTCCATGAATGTTTGTTGCTGTTGGTCTTTTCATCAGGACAGTAGCAGGGCAGCAAGACTGACTCTCCTGGTGATTTGAGGATCACATTCTCTTCATCTCCCTTCTTAGTGCAGCCTGTAAGTCCACAGATCCAAACATCACCATCATCTTTAAGATGTGCACATTATAATTCCTCTCACAGTGACCTGTACATCACTAAAGAGCAGCATCAAACCTCGTATATGAACAGTTATGAACTCAGTGCTTGGTTCCGTTATCTCAGAAGGAGAAGCCAAGCCATTAAAAAGTAAATATTGTATGTTGTCTTAATATAGTGACACTTTTCCATTTGGAACTCACCTGAAGCTGCCTGCCGCAAACAGAGGAGTAGATAAATACAGACCAACATGTTTAATAAAGAGACAATCAACTAATGGGATCTTGAACTAAAGACTAAAAGTTTTATTAGCCCGCTCTCTTTCTCTCTCCCACTCTCTCGCTCTTTCAGACTTTCTGTCCATCTTTACCTAGCTACTCTACAGAAATAGGACAGTCTGGCAGATTAAACCTTTGCCCCACATCTTCAGAAAACCTTGCTCTTCTGCTTTCACACGTCTATTAATACTCCGGTATGCAAGACCATTTAAAGGTAATTGTGCAGCACTCTGGCCTTCCTGCTTGTGCACAATTTCTACAAAATTACTCTCTCAGTGCACTCCTTTACACATACATTTCCCACTTTTACTACACTGCATTCATTTCTAGATGATTCCTACAAGAAGGCGTTCATGACACACTTAAGTATTAATTATGTTTACATGTTTATTGAGATACATTTATCAAAAAGTGTTACCAACTGAAGTCTTTTTGAAAATTGACACCACAAAGTGACATGGGAGTTTTATCACATGATGCCTTGCCTCAGAAAGTTTTTGTAGGAACATGTGACTTGCATGAAAACAGGAATCAGTTCCGTTTTCTTTAACAAAACCGGTCTATAGTGGTGTAAAACAGAAAGTAAACATAGTGTTTTTTGTGTCGGAGGAGACACCACTAGAATCATCTCACACATCAAGTCATCAAGAAGCCTCTACATCATGTGCCACATCCCGGATTAAACACAAGGGCCAAAAGTACCATGGGAAATGTGACACGGAGCCTGATCAGACTAGAGAGAGTGTTCTGGCACTGGGAAAACTGGCTTTCCAACAGCTGGAAAAAGGCAACCTGATCTTCTATGAGGAAGAGCTGAGAGAGTGTGGCACTGATGATAGAGAAGTGTCAGGGTTAGGTTTAGGGCTGTAAAGGTTAAAATAAGAAAGAACGGAATATGAAGGGTGTGATACTACAGAGAGTTTTAAAAAGCAACTGGAAGTACTCCAAAGTATTCAGAATATGTTGCTCACATTGATTAATCTAATGTAATCTGTTAGAAACGACAATTTAGGGCATGTATTCTATATTCCGTAGTGGAATACATTTTAAAAGTAACCTTCCCAACACTGGCCAGTATACTACAGGGGTAGGATCACATGATCTGTTCAATGGAGGATGTAGGTGATTTTACCACAGGTGGCCAGCATCATGAAGAGCTGATTTAGGCAAAGAAATCCTTTTTATGTTTTTTATGGTTCCATGAAAATAACATCAAGGGAAGGTTCACAGATTTTTTGTAAAAGGTTACAAAAATGTAAACTTAACAGAATCTTCAGGGAACATTCACTAAACATCACACTTTGTGTAACCTTTGGAGAACATTCCGTGTTTGCTGGGCAGCTATTGTCTGTCCTAAAAGTGGCTAGAAGTCTCTAAGTTAGTAACACTTCCTTAATAGAGTGAAAGAAGCAAAGGAGCAAGAGTGCTGGAGCTGGAGCTGGTCTAGTACTATGACTCTATCCTACCTCCAGCACTACCACCACTGGACCCCTGAGCAAGAGCCTTAACCCCAAGCTGCTGCAGGGAGACTGTCCCTGTAATTAGGAGATGAGATGGGTTTTGGAGTGTAAGCTCTTATGAGCAGCAGGTGATGCTAGTGAGCAGTTGAACAGATTTTAAACACAGCCTGAAAGCTTTAATGCCTCAAATATACACACGTCACCAGGTTTTGGTACAATCTAGTTGTAGATGCTGCAGCATCTTTATTAAAGGGAATGTTCCCAAATCAAATAAAAGTGTTCAGAACAACAAACAGTTATACAAAGCTACACAAAGATGTCTGATGTACCAACACCCTGCTTACATTTATGATAACTTTATTTCATTAAAACAACAGACATTATTAAATGATCATTAGGCAGTTATGTACAAATTACATTATCCACAAAGCATGTGTGTGTGTGTGTTCTTGTACTTGCTACTTAGTGAGTTTTTAACCAGCAGAGTGAGGACATTTTTGGGAAGTGAGGACTTTTTTTAGTGGTCCTCACTTCTTTAAACTGCTTTTACAAAAACAATACAAGTTTATTTGCAAAACTAAACGTGTAGAAAGATTAGCTTTTGGTTACTCAGGTTATGGTTAGGGTTATGTTTAGGGTTAGGTGTAGTATTATTTACATACAGTCATATAGAAGTCAATGGAGGTCCTCACTACTATATAAGTACAAGGATATGTGTGTGTGTGTGTGTGTTTAACAGCAGCTCCATTTTCTGCCACAGTTGCTTTTATTAACTTCTGTTAGATTATTGTTGTAATTTTTGGAGAAATTTTAGTGTCAATATTATCAAATTAATTTCACACCATTCACAATATATTTCTTGATTCAGCAACAAATGTAACGAGATTCACAAACAGGCAGCCTATCAAATGTCTCCAAAGTTTACAGCCAATCACATCAACTGAAGTTTGAGAGTATGATGTAATGTTGACAACATTGTGCTACATTCGCGCATTGTAGTGGTCTCTTGGAGGGAATTGTACGTTTGGCCAGAGAATGTTCAGGTTTGACTCAGTCAACACCATGCAAAAATGGCTGGGGATGGCGGTTCATCAACTGTAAGTATAACTTGTTCACCTTGTAAAACTGCTTAATTCTCTCCATACTGGCCAAACTATCTTTGTGAGGTCCTTCCATAATGACTAGATGTATATAATTTTACACCTACACCTAATCCTAACCCTAACCTTAACCTCAGTAACCAAAAGCATCTTTTACTTCTTTTAGTTTCTCAAATAAAACAAGCACATTTTCTATAAAGTCATTTTTCCTCATGGGGACCTCTCAAATGTCCCCACAAAACCCCCCAAAAAAACAGATAAAAGTGATTTTAGGGGACAAAAAGGTACCCACAAAAATACATGGACACACACACACAAACACACACACACAGGTCAGCAGGACACACTCCTCATCTTTTCCTCCTGAATGTTTGATAGTTGATGCTGTAGAAAATCAGACAGAATGATCAGACATGAACATTATCACCATCAGACATCAAGTTTTCTACAGTTTGAACATGGTCACACATGCACGAGATTTCTGCTGGACTGGAGTTCACTCTCACACACTCACACACACACCTGCAGACACACACACTCACACACACTCACACTCTTACACATATACAGTCTTATGCAAAGGTCTGGGCACCCCTGATGAAAATAACTGTATTAATTCATAATTTGCTAAGCTTGAGAGGCAGCAACTTAATTTTAACATATTTGATACCTTATGGAAACAGCAACAATTCAGTAGTGAATTGGGTGGAATCCATGCAGCCCTCAACTTTAACAAGGTTTCCAGTACCTGTGCTAGCCACACAGCCCCATAACATGATGGACCCTCCACCAAATTTTACTATTGGCAGCAAGTTTTTCTCCTGGAATGCTGTGTATTTTTTTCCACCATGCATAGCGCCTCTCCTTATGACCAAATAACTCTATCTTAGTCTCATCTGTCCACAGTATGTTTTTCCAGAATATTTCTGGCTTGTCCAGATGCTCTTTTGCGCACCTCATGCGGCTCTTCTTTTTGTGCATCAGCCTTCCACTGAGCTGTTCCCGATGCAAAGTGCGCTGGACTGTGGAACGATGTACAATAACACCAGCAGCAGCCAGATGTTGTTGTAGGTCTCTGGAGGTGGTCTGTGGTTTGTCTGTGACAATTCTAACCAGTCTTTGCCTGTGCCTTTGAGATATTTTTCTTGGCCTACAACATCTTTTCTTCACAAGGACTGTTCCTGTGGCCTTCCATTTCCTAACTACATTTCTGACTGTTGAGACAGACAGTCCAAACCTTTGTGATAATCTTTTGTACCCTTCTCCTAATTCATAAAAATGCATTACCTTAGTTTTTAAGTCAGTAGAGAGTTCTTCAAAGGTTCCCATGTTGCCACTCTCTAAGAGGAAACCAAGGACAAGTACCACTAGCAATTTATATATTGTGAGAGCAAATCCTTGCTTTCTCATTTGCTAAGAGCTCTTGAGTTGTCTTTGTACGCAACACGTACCAAAAAAGAGTCTTGAGTCTTGGGTTGTCTTTCGTCGTCTTTTCTTTACTACAATTCAAGGTTTTACAGACAAGAAATGAATCCCTAAGACTACAAAGATACTTTACGTGGCGTTACGTGACGGTCAAAAAACTGTAGCGCTCCGGAGCTCTTAGCTCCTTCACATTCAATGTGAAACTAAAGCTTTTACGTTCTTACATCATACATAACTTCAGGTTACGACACGTAAGGCGCATATTACTTATATTGTTACATAGTAGTACATTTAACATGCATACGTATTGATAAAGTTCTATTACGTAGCACTGTACATGGAAAGTTATGGAAGATTCCAGAAACATCTACTTTCTACTGTAAACAACTACAAAACATTAAATTTAAATATTCACACAAAATGGCTCTAACATCCCGGCCCCTAATTGACTAGGCATTAGCATATCAATTACCAACTAAAATTCAGAGCCATTAGCATTTTTAGCATTTTTATCTAGGTCAGTTCTTTTCCTGGTGTTGTGTCCAACAGGACGAGCTTGGTGATGGGTCTTCATACGGTGCTTGACTTTACTCGGACCTCGGCGCTGCGAACTACACCTCTTGAGTCTGGCATGACTTTGGTGAATCTTCCCAATGGCCAGGATCTTCTTGGGAGAGCCGGATCGAACACAACGACTACGTCTCCTACCTCGAAGTTTCTTTTCAGCCCACGCCATTTTTGCCGTTCTTGCAGAAGTGGTAGATACTCTCGGGTCCATCTTCTCCAGAATAAATCTGTCATGTACTGGACTTGTCTCCAGCGTTGTAGGCATAGATATCGTCTTCTTTAAACAAGCCGGGTGGCAGGATAGGCTTTTTGTTTTGTTCAATTATGTGATTCGGTGTCAGTGGCTCAAGGTCGTTGGGGTCATCTGAGCACATAGTTAGGGGTCTTCCGTTGACGATCTTCTCTACTTCATTCAACAAAGTTCTTAGTCCGTCGTCATCTAACACTTGTTGCCGTATGACGGAGTTCATCACCTTCTTTACTGTTCGAATCTGTCGCTCCCACACTCCACCTTGATGAGACGCGCCGGGTGGGTTGAAGATCCACTGAACTCCTTTCTGTAGCATGTCCTCGTTGATACGGGACTGGTTCCAGTCCTTTAACATCTTCCGTAGCTCCTTCTCTGCAGCGACCAGGTTTGTACCGTTGTCTGAGCGGATGATCTGAACTGATGATCCCTTTCCACTTTGGAAGCGGCGCAGTGCATTAATACAAGAGTCTGTGTCAAGAGATTTGGCGAAGTCTAGGTGGACTGCTCTGGTTGTCAGGCAAGTGAAGAGCACTCCGTAACGTTTCGCTTTGGCTCTTCATACTTTTACCTCAATGGGACCAAAGTAGTCCACGCCTGTGCTTGTGAAGGGAGGTTCGTTGGGACGTAGCCGGTCTTCTGGTAGATCTGCCATCTTTTGTTCTCCGACCTTAGCATTCAATCTTCTGCAGAGGTTGCATCTTGAGATTACGGTTCTTGCCGCTGTGTTTGCTTTAGGTATCCAGTACTTCTGTCTTAATTTGGTTAACATATAGTTTCTGCCGCCGTGCCCTGTGATTTCGTGGATGTGGCGAAGAATGAGTTGGGATATTGGGTGTTGTTTATGCAGAATAGCAGGATGTTTGACTTCTTCCGGCATCGCCGATTTGTTCAGCCGTCCACCTACTCTCAGTACTCCGTCGTCTAAGCGTGGATCAAGTTTGGAGATTGAACTGCTTCGTTTCACGCCGGAGTTTCCTAGCTGCAGTGCTTTTATTTCTTCAGCGTAGGTTTGCCTTTGACTGTACTTGATCAGCTCGATTTCTGCATTGGTCAAGTCTTCAACGGTAAGATCAGTCTTTAGTGAGTGCTTTTTTATTATGTTTAATATAGTTTCAGGCTTTTCTACAACCTCCATTAAAGGTTTTCTAGCTTTACTTAAGTCCAACAACTCCTTTCTTACACGTAGGATCCAGGCAGTTGCATTCTTTAGTTTGTGCCAACTAGAGTAATACGCTATAAATCGGTCTGTTGGATTTTTGTCTGTCACTGAACCTGAATGCAGTGTAGCAGCTAACACTTTCACTTCTTCATCGTGTTCTGTCAGGTCGTTTGACGGTTCGGGTTGTTCAGGCCATTCGTTCTCATTCACTAGGAAACTAGGCCCTTCGAACCAGCTCATATTTGCCATGAAACTATCTACATTCGAGCCTCGCGACGCCAGGTCTGCTGGGTTCTGAGAGGTGTTGACGTACCTCCATTGGGCGCGGGTGGTAGCTTCTCTTATAAAGGAGACACAATTTGCCACAAAGGTTTTAAAACGAAGGGCGTCGTTCTCGATGTATTTTAGTACTGTAGTACTGTCTGTCCAGAAGATTGAGTTTGTCAAAGGAAGCTGAAGCTCTTCTTTTAGTAGTCGATCTAATTTGACTGCGACCATGGCGGCTGCCAGCTCTAATCTGGGGATTGTGATTTGCTTAAGAGGGGCAACCCTAGATTTACCCATCAAAAAACAAACGTTTTTCTTCTTGCTCATTCGTTAGCAAGAGATATGACACTACGCCATAACCGTTCTGACTTGCATCTGAGAAATTATGGATTTGTGCAGACTTCGTGGAGCCGAATGAGGTGGGCTTGAAACATCGATCTACACGAAGTTCTGCCAACTTTTCAAGGTCTGATAGCCATTTCTGCCATGCTCGACGTGACTTGTCAGGAATCTCTTCGTCCCAGCCCCTTTTCTCTTTATGAAGATCCCTTTTGAGGAGCTTAGCAGGTAGGACAAGTGGTCCTAAGAATCCCAAGGGGTCATACACTGAACAAACAACAGAGAAAATGCCTCGCAAGGTGTTGGGCTTGTTGGGTAATTGAATCTTGAATCTGAAGCTATCAGAGTTTGTACACCATTGTACGCCTAGCGCTCGTTCTATTGGTAGCATATCGTGTTGCGGGTGTAGGTCTTTAACCTCTTCTGCCCTTTCACTGTCAGCGATAGAACTCAGCACTTTCCTACTGTTGCTTACCCACTTAGTCAAACGAAACCCGCCCCTGGCACACAAGTTCGTTAGTTCTTTCATTAGACTAATGGCTTTGTCTTCTGTGGCGACCGATTTCAAGCAGTCGTCCACATAGAAGTTTTGAAGGACTGTTTGTGTGACTTCTATCGATGTCTCTGCAGGTGCGTCTAATGATGTTCTTCGTAGCGCATACGAGGAGCAACTGGGAGATGACGTAGCCCCGAATAGATGCACGCACATTCTGTATTCTTCCACTTTCTCATTTAGTTCTCCATCTGGCCACCACAAGAAGCGCAGTAAGTCTGTATCCTCTTCTGGCACTCGCTATAGGCTCTTGCCTAAACCTCAGCAGTACCCCAAGAAGAGTATTTGTGAGATCAGGGCCCTGTAGTAATTGTTTGTTCAATGATGTTCCTTGGTACACTGCTGCGCAGTCGAACACAACCCTTAGCTTTTTCTTTTTTGGATGGTACACCCCATGATGTGGGATAAACCATACCCTGCCATCGCTACGGCTCAATTGTTCTTCTGGGACCTTTACAGCATAACCTTTCTTTAGAATGTTGTCCATGAATTTTTTGTAATCTTGGTAGAAGTCTGCATTTTTAACTAGCTTTCTCTTTAAAGAACCAAGTCTTTGCTCAGCTGCTCCTCGATTGCATGGCATCTTGAAGTCATCACTTTTCATGGGCAGTTTGATGCAGTAATGGCCGTCTTTGAGGTGTGCTGATGTCGACACAATTTGCAGGAATTGCTTGTCTTGTTGTGAAGGCTCTTGTTTGTCGTCACATCGACGTTCTGGGAAGTCGATCTCGTAATATTTTGCTAGCATCTCCCTGATGTCGCACTCAGAGATAAAATTGACAAAAAAGTTCAGTTCATTAGCATTATTCAACTCCTGATCTTTGTATCCGCTAAGTGGCCCATAGACTGCCCAACCCAGTACGGTTTTCACGGCATATGGCCCATCGTTCTGACTATTAATCACTTCCCAAGGTTCCATGGCTTTACAGTTAGTACCGATGAGTAGGCCAATGTCTAACTCTAGAACTGTTTCTGGGATTGGTACCTGATTCAGATAACGCCATTTATTTAAGTCTCTTTTCTGTGGTATGTTAGCCTTTGTTACGGGTATGTCTGGTTGTGTATACACGTCTGGCAAGCTAATGTACTCTTGTTCATCTAAGCCACACGCCATCAAGCCCCTTATAGAGTAACAACCCACTTTTTGCTCTTGTGCCATGGTGCGAAGAACAAACTCTTTCCTTTTGCCCCGGATGCCCAACCTTTTGGCTAAATCCTCACTACAGAAAGTCGCAGTGCTCCCTGTGTCTAAGAAGGCACAGGTTTCAATTTCCCTCATCTCATTCTTATGTTTTACTTTGACAGGTACTATGGGAAGTATTACTTTGTTCCCGGCCCCATTATGTTCTTCCCCTTCGGGCCCTGCCGCTAGGAATGCATTTGCTACTACTGCCTTACTCTTTACATTATCACCTATGGAGGTGGCATTGTCCTTGTTATTTTCTGTCTTTGCTGCATGTTCTGTGTGGAGGACATATGGATGTCTGAATAAACAGTCTTTGCACGTGGCTTTGTTAGTACAGTCTTTGGCAAGATGTCCGTTAGCAAGGCACCCAAAGCAGAGCCCACATGTTTTCAGGAATTCAATTCTTTCTTTCCATGACAGTTCCTTAATTTTGCGACACATATTTAAAGCGTGACCCTTTTTACAATACAAACATGGGCTTCGAAAAGCGTTAGATGGCTTATCGTCTGTAACTATGGGTTTCTTATCTAATTGACCCTTTATGACGCATTTATCTGCATCTGACGTGCTCACTGCAAAGTTACTTCTTTTGAGTTCACCTTTTCTGAGGCCAATTTTCCTTGTGCTTTCTTTTCTACGTGAGATAGGGTCTTGAATATTACCAAACACTGACTCGTTAAGTGCTTTAGCTTGTAGACGGATAAAGTCCGCCAGGTCGGAGAATTTGACTTGTCTTTGTTTCTTCTCTTGAATACGCTGAACTGACTGTCTCCACATCTCTCTCATCTTGTATGGAAGTTTGTACATGATGCACTGCATGAAGGTTGTGGTGTTGAGTTCTGTGGCGTAGTTCACGTCATCCACAGCATTGCAATACCCAGTCAGGAACAAGGTAAAGTCATCTAATCCTACTTTATCTTCTGATTTTATTTTTGGCCACTCTTTCGCCTTTTCTATGTAGGCACTACTTATTTTTTGTCTATCGCCATATTGACGTTCAAGCAGTTTTCTAGCTTGTTCATACGCCTGGTCTGGGGGCATGTTCTCACAGCTACTAATGAGTTCTTGAGGCTTCCCTCTTGTATACTGTTGTAGGTAGTACAATAGGTCTTGTTGATCATTAGTTTTACTCTCTATGACGTGTTCAAATGCTTTTCTGAAAGATCTGTACCTAAGGGGGTCTCCTGTAAACACTAAGATTTCTCTACGAGGCAGTTGAGTCAGACTTTGTTGTTTGATGAGCATCTCAGTGGTGTTGTTCTGACGCTCAGCCACTTCAGTCTGACGTTGCAGGATGTGATACAGGTCTTTATTGGAATCTGGCTGCTGAATTTCCCTTGCCGGCAAACTAGACTGTCCGCTTACAGTTGGCTTCGAACTGAATTTGCTAGGTTCAAAACTAGATTGTATGTCTAAGGGATTTGCAATTGGCTTCGAACTGATTTCGGGCAACTTGTTGAGTTCAACACGCTCGCTGTTATCAATTTGTTCTTTCTTTATGCTAGCTAAAGGTTTTGGTTTGATTCTAGATGGTTCTGAGGAGTCGTCTGACGACTCATGTTCGTCCTCACACCCTCTATAGACCTTTAATCTAGCCCTTGTCTCGGCAATCTCGGCTTGCATTTGCAATTGCTTCCTTCTTGCTCTTATGCGAGCCTCCTGCTGTTCCCTTTCTGCCTTCAAATGAGCTTCTTCTGCCTTCATACGAGCTTCTTCCTGTTCCAATTCTATTTCCTCCTGAATAATCGCTGCTTTAGCTAACGTTGCTTCGTGTTCTGCTTGAAGCCTCATTCTAACCGAGCTAATACTAGATGTACGACTTGCACGACTGCTTGTTTTGCTTGAGTGGCTTTTATAACTTTTATGACTTTTAACAGAATTGACATTAGAAACGCTATCTGAGGGGCCAGCTTCTTCTTCTTCTTCTTGAGGTCCGCTTCTTTTGTGGACAATCCATTCTTCCGCACTTTGTATGAACAACTTTAATCCTGTCTGTCTGCCCTCAAATATTTCTCGATCTTCCTGTATCTCATCTTCATCATCCAACAGCTTCCACAACTCTTCAGTAACGTGTATGTATTCATCTAAGTGTCTTTTGAACTTTGGTAAAGCTTTCTCTACAATGTCAATATTGTGTTCATCTTGCATCAATTCTTCTAGATAGTCTTTCTCTCTTTTTAGATATGACAGCTTCCCCCTGCGGCTATTCTTTAACTTTTTCACATTCGGTGCCTCTTCTTCGATCTCTGGCGTCCTCTCCTGGTCTACAAGCGCATCCACCCTCTCTGCCTCCATTTTACAGATGCGATTCTCAACGCACTGCCCGTGACGTTTCTCTAACGTTACACAGCACTCTTTCAACTGATTCATTACATGTGAAAAGAGTTTAATGTGCAGAATCGTTTCTCTTAGTAAATTGCTTACTAAACTGGAAGCTCAGTGAACGTTTACTTTCGCTTTCTTCGGGTCTGCTTCGTTGGCGAACTAGACAGTTTGTCAGGCTGACTAGTAAGAGAAGAGAACTTTCTGACCTGGCACTTTCGGACTTCTTTGGACCTCGATTCTTCGGATCCTCTTTGGATTTCCTTTTCGGACCTCTTCGGGGGAAAGCTTGTCGCCGCGCTGTCGCAGGATTCCTCCGTAAGTTTTCTTTCTTGTACTTTGCTGGTGGTTCCGTTTCCGATGATGGAAAGATTACCTCGGGCAGTTTTGACTTGAGCAGTTTTTTATTAGCTAGTTTTTTGACTATTGTGAGAGCAAATCCTTGCTTTCTCATTTGCTAAGAGCTCTTGAGTTGTCTTTGTACGCGACGCGTACCAAAAAAGAGTCTTGAGTCTTGGGTTGTCTTTCGTCGTCTTTTCTTTACTACAATTCAAGGTTTTACAGGCAAGAAATGAATCCCTAAGACTACAAAGATACTTTACGTGGCGTTACGTGACGGTCAAAAAACTGTAGCGCTCCGGAGCTCTTAGCTCCTTCACATTCAATGTGAAACTAAAGCTTTTACGTTCTTACATCATACATAACTTCAGGTTACGACACGTAAGGCACGTATTACTTCTATTGTTACATAGTAGTACATTTAACATGCATACGTATTGATAAAGTTCTATTACGTAGCACTGTACATGGAAAGTTATGGAAGATTCCAGAAACATCTACTTTCTACTGTAAACAACTACAAAACATTAAATCTAAATATTCACACAATATGGCTCTAACATCTATGTTGAACCATTTTTTTGATTGGTTGCAGCTGTCTTTGTAGTTTAAGGTCTAATGAGCTAATCAAAGCAATTTAGTGCTGCAAACTGTCAGTATTGAATGACTGCAGGTCTTCAAAGTAATGCAAGTGAGAGGGTGCCCAAACTTTTACATAAGACTGTATACTGTACATAGACACAATGTGTGAACATTACATGAGTAACTCACTGCAGTGTCTCCAGTGTACAGTGTGGATTCTCCAGTAGAACAGAGAGCTGCTTCACTCCTGAATCTCCTACTGTATTGTAGTTCAGCTGCAGTTCTCTCAGGTGTGATGAGGGGTTTGATATCAGAGCTGAAGCCAGAGCAGCACAACCTTCATCTGTAATACTGCAGCTCCACAACCTGCAGAAAGAAGGAGGTAAAACTCATCACACACATCTACACACACACACACACACACACACATAGTCTCTGTATTACTATTTTTGTGAGGTCCTTCCATAGACTCCCATAATGACTAAAGTACATAATTTTACAGCTACACCTAATCCTAACCCTAAACTTAACCTCAGTAACCAAAAGCACATCTTTTACCTCTTTTAGTTTCTCAAATAAGACAAGCACATTTTCCTAATGGGGACCTCTCAAATGTCCCCACAAATCCCAAAAAACAGATAAAAGTGATTTTAAGGTCCCCACAATGCACTAATAACCGGCACACACACACACACACACCATGCAGTATCATTCTCACACTCTTACACATACATACAGTGTGTGTGAACAGTACATCTTACTACAAACTCTTAAAACAAAGTGACTAACGACTGATTAGACACTACTTGGCACGTCGTTTTTAAAAGTCTTCGCGAGGAATTGCCAAGCATATAGGGCTTCCTCTGCCCAAACGCGCACCGTCTTAACGTTAATTTTCTTTTCATATTTTCCTTACACTAAGCGATTTAAGTAATCAGCGGTTAAAACCTAAAATATAGTTTAACTCCAACCGCGGCAGATACTGAGATGCAAAAACCGACAACTTCTCAGCAATCCTGCTCAAGGCAAGGCAAGGCAAATTTATTTATAGAGCACATTATCATACACAAGGGTCATTCAATGTGCTTTACAGAAACAATGTTTAAAATGTTAAAATTAAAGATAAAAAGAAAAAGTAATAAGAAATAAAAATAAGGATAAAAAAGAATTAAAAAGAAGATTAAAAGTGCTATAAAAATATTTTTAAAATCAGGCACAGTAAGATATCGAGATTTTAAAATATTGCAATAAGCTCAGCACTCAAGTGTGGGAAAAGCAACAGAGAAAAATGCAGTTTTTAGCATCTGTTTAAAACTTGTCGCAGTTTTGGCAGATCTGATATTAATGGTTAGTTGGTTCTAGCATTGGGGAGCATAGCGGCAAAACGCCATTTCACAGTATTTAGTTTCAGTTCTTTTCACCACCAGCTGCCCTGATCCTGCAGATCTTAGGGACCTACCAGGAGTGTAAACATCAAACATATCAGCGATGTAACCAGGGCCCAACCCGTTTAGTGACTTGTACAGAATTAGTAGTGCTTTGAAATCAATTCTGTACTGAACTGGAAGCCAGTGCAGGGAGCTGAGAATTGGTGTGATGTGATCTCTTTTCTTAGTTCTGGTTAGAACTCTGGCAGCTGCATTTTGAATGAGCTGGAGCTGTCTAATGGACTTTTTAGGGATCCCGGTGAGAAGAGCATTACAATAATCAACCCTGCAGGAGATAAAGGCATGTATAAGTTTTTCAAGGTCTTGATGGGACACAAAGTCTCTGACTGAGCTATGTTTTTAAGATGCCACAATGCTGACTTTGATATCGACTTAATATGTTCACTGAAATCAAGATCTCTGTCCATGATTACACCTAGATGTTTAAGATGCATTGCTGTTTTAAGGGATCTAGATTCTAAGTAGGTGCTTAGATTTGATCTTCCCTCTTTGTTTCCAAACAAGATTATTTCTGTTTTGTCTTTTGATGCATCCAGTTTTGTACTCTACTGAGGCAGAGACATAATAAATCAATGGAAGTCACCAGGAGAGACAGCTAGATATATCTGAGTATCATTTGCATAGCTATGATATGACACATTATTCTCCAGGGGTGGAAGTAACGAATTACAAATACTCACGTCACTGTAATTAAGTAGTTTTTTTGGGTACTTGTACTTTTATGAGTAGTTTTTCAAGTGTGTAATTTTACTCGTACTTGAGTACAATTTACACCATGTAATCTACTTCGCTACTTATAAAATCAAAAGTCGCTACTGAGTACACCCACAATTTGAATTAATATTCAAACCTTTCATCTGCATCTTTGCAGCCAATAAGGCTGTGCAACCGCAACCGCACCAATTAATCTATGACGTAAGCAAAGAATAAACTCCGCTGCAGCAGCAGGCACAGGTGTCTGGAGGTACTACACAGTGGAGTACAAACTAATTTATAGACTGAAGATTTGGAGACAAAGAAGCCAAAATGGAGACAGAAGCCAACACTGTCAACCATGAAAATGATGGAGAAAAGACGGAGGACGAGTGCCTGCTGCCTGTTGTTCACAGTGTTTTGGAAAAATTTTAAACTGTTCTATGCATGTTCAAAAACATTTTGTCATTATTTTAACAAACAAAATTTCTGCTTTATATCTACATTTATTTACAAAACAAATTGCCTTTCTATACCTTGTTCATCTGAGAAATGTGCTTTGAACGTATATATTTTATACTGGTGAATCGAATCGAATGCCTGCTATTGGCGACGCAATGAAACATCCATCGGTTAAAAAGTGATTAATACTCTGAGTAGTTTTTGAGAAGAGTACTTTGTACTTTTACTCAAGTACTTTTTTAACACCAGTACTTTTACTTGTAATTGAGTGCACTTTAACCAATGTAACAGTACTTGTACTTGAGTACAAATTTTCAGTACTCTTTCCACCTCTGTTATTCTCCCTAAGAATTTGACCCAGAGGGAGCATATACAGATTAAACAGAACTGGTCCGAGAATGGATCCCTGTGGGACTCCATATGGCATGGTGGTTTTCTCTGATTCACAAGTTCTGTTCGAAACAAAATAACTCCTGCCTTCTAGGTATGATCTAAACCAGCTCAGCACTGTTCCTGAGAGCCCAATCCAATTTTCTAGCCTGTCTAAGAGTATGCTATGGTCAACAGTGTCAAAAGCTGCACTCGGGTCTAACAGCAACAGTACGGTTATTTTACCCACGTCTGTATTCAGGCGGATGTCATTCAGAACCTTTACAAGAGCAGTTTCTGTGCTGTGATGCTGATGGAAGCCTGACTGAAAATCATCAAAAGGCCATTTGTGTCCAAGTAGTTACTGATTTGATTAAGAACTACCTTCTCTATAACCTTGCTTAAGAAGGGAAGGTTGGAGACGGGCCTATAACTGGTAAGGGCAGAGGGGTCCATGTTCTGTTTTTTCAGGAGGGCTTTAATGACTGAGGTCTTTAGCAGTTCTGGAAACACACCTGAGTGTAGAGAGTTATTCACAATGTGCTGTAGGTCCTGTGCTAAGCTAGAGAAGCTTGTAGAGAGAATGTCCAGGGAGCATGTAGAGGGTCTGAGATGTTGCACTATTTCATCAAGAGCTTTAGCATCTATAAGGTGAAAATTTGACATGACAGGCAAGTTTTTTCTGAGTATAGGCCCAGAATGAAGACTACTTCCTAAGCAGGTGGCACTGAGGCCAGATCCAGCATATGACCTTGTACGTGGGTGGGGGCAGTCACATGCTGTGAGACTTTGAATGTGTCAAAAATGGCAAAAATGGCAATAGCTGTCTTATTATTGGGATTGTCAATGTGGATGTTAAAATCGCCTGCCATAACGAATGAGCTGAAATCAGTGGTAATCATTGACAACATTTCAGAGAATTCATTAAAAAATTAGGACAGTACTTTAGGGGCCTGTAGATAGTAATTAGCAAAATTCTCAGTGAGAATTTTATGACAATAGAGAGGTATTCAAATGAATTAAATGCACCCTGCTGCAGATGCTTGCACAAAAAACGTATCTCTGTATAACACGCTTACACCCCCACCTTTCCTGCCCGTACAACATACATTAAAAGAGCAAAAGTTTGGGGGAGCTGATTCATTAAGAACCAGCATACTGCAGCTATTCTCTAACCAAGTTTCAGTTAAAAGCATAAAATCAGTTTTGTGTGTAGTAATAAAATCATTAACTAAAAGTAACTTGTTATTAAGTGACCGAACATTCAGGACACACAATTTTAGAGTACAGGAGAGAGCTAATACACATTCAGACTGAGTAGTGCGTAATTCAAATGAAAGTTCAACCCTGAAAGTTGAACGCACTCTGCTGCTCCTATCACTAAATAAAACTGGAATAGACCCCAGCAATTCCTGAGAGCAGTCATGTGCAATAACACTACTATTGCCTGGACCTTGAAAACATCAATCGTTAACAACGTAAGTGATATCTGGTTTTTAAATAAGATGCCTAACGATGATGTTGTTTTTTGTAGTGAGTGCAGAATGTTTAGACTTAGCCCCTCCGTCAGCAGTGATATCTGTAAAAGGTGTAAGATGGTAGAAGCTCTGACAGAGAAGATTATAGAACTAGAGACACACCTCCAGACGTTAGTACAGTCACCAGGTAGTCTATCAGCTGCAGGTTTGCAGTCAGGAAGTCTGGGGACTTCAGGTTTGAAGCTCACAGACCCAAAAACTCTGGCTGCAGCAGGGTTCCTGCAGCAGAACCAAGGGGTGGCGGTTCGGCGACATAGACGTATAGCCCGAGCCTCCGCAAAGGCTACTCCCGAGCACCACTCTCCATCTATCAGCATGTCGAACAGGTTTGCCCTGCTCAGTGAAACACCCGCTGAGACGCCTGTTGAAAGTGCTCGGTGACAGGTGATTCTAGTGATAGGTGAAAATAGCTAGACCCTTAGCTGCACCAGCAGTCGAGGTAAATTGTTTACCGGGAGCCAGAGCGCCGGACATCAGGGCCAATCTTAAGGTGCTGGCCAGTAATAGACGTAGATATTCCAAGATAGTCGTCCATGTCGGCACCAACGACGTCAAGCTCAGACAGCCTGAAGTAACCAAAAGTAATTTTAAAGAGGTGTGAGCTAGCCAAAACAATGTCGCAGGCAGTAATTCTCTCTGGCCCCCTCCCAGCTAGACCTACAGCAGGCTCTGGTCGCTGAACTGCTGGCTGTCAAAGTGGTGCTCTGAAAATAGCATAGGTTTTGTAGATAACTGATCCACTTTCGAGGGAAAGCCTGGTCTTTTGAGCCAGGATGGTATCCATTCCTCATGGGAGGGTGCTGCCCGTATTTCAATGAACATAGCAGCTAGCCTTTATGCAGGTTCAGGTGTAGGCGGCCATTGACAAACCGGAGCCAAGGCCAGGCCGCAGGCAGAAACTGAACGCCTGCGAGTTGCCTCGAGCCGCCACCTAGGTACCACCATATTGACATATTGACTGTCCCCTGAACCAAAAATAGTTCACGTAAAATGCGAAAGGCATCCTTTTCAAATCTAATTTCTATTAAATTAGAGCAGCCAATGCAGAATATCTGTAGCACTAAGCTGAAAGTAGGACTACTAAATATTAGATCATTAACTACTAAGGCACTTATTATTAGTGAAATGATTTCAGACCACGTCCTAAACGCGCTCTGTTTAACTGAGACATGGGTAAGACCCAATGAATATTTAGCCTTAAATGATGCGACGCCTCCAGGATATAGTTATGAGCATAAACCCAGACTCAGTGGTAAAGGGGGAGGTGTTGCAACTATCTACGAAAGATCTCTTTCAATAACACAGAAGTCAGGACCTAAATTTACATTTAAATCATTCGAATTATTATTCCTTAGAATTGCAGACATATCTGCAAAACCTAATTCTTCGTTAACTTTATTGATAATCTCCCCGATCTGTCGTTCCTGACAGTGGAAATGTCTAATCTTGCTGAACTTGAGAGTAATACGGATTATCTAACATCTGCGCTTCGTTCCACCTTAGATAAAATCCGTTAAAAATGAAAAAGATCAGAGAAAACAAAACATCCCCTTGGTATAATGACCACCTGTGTAGCTTAAAACAAGAGACACGGAAACTAGAACATAAGTGGCGACAAACTGGATTAGTGATGTTTGAATTAGCATGGAAAGATGCTATGGGAAGCTATAAAAAGGCTCTTAGAGCTGCGAAGTCAGAATACCTATCATTGCTAATTGAAAATACTAAAAATAATCCTAGGTTTCTATTTAACATGGTATCCAAGCTGACTAATAGACAGACTACTACTCAAACTGTAATTTATGGGTTTATTTTACCTTTTTTTTTCAATTAGACAGAATGTTCTAAAATCTCAAGTGACCACAGTGGCTGGCCTTGACAAGGCAAGTACTAATACTGCAGCCATTTTATTTGAATCATTTGGGGCAGTTGGCGGCGTAATGGTAGGGTGTTCGCTCTGTGATCAGAAGGTCATAGGTTTGAATCCAGGGACGGTAAAGTTACCACTGAGGTACTCATGAGCAAGGTACCGTCCCCAAGCACTGCCACCTGGGCGCTGCCCTTGTTAGCTGCCCACTGCTCCTTCGCAGATGGGTCAAATGCAGAGGTCACATTTCGTTGTGGTGCACAGTGTGCTGTGCTGTGGTGTGTTCACAATGACAAATAATCACTTACTTTCACTTTCATTTACTCCGGTTGACCAGTCAGATATAATGTCCTTAATCCTCTCCTCAAATTCATCTACTTGCAGGTTAGGCCCTGTTCCAACAAGGCTACTCAAAGAGATGATTCCAGTAGTGATTAAACCTCTACTAGCAATAGCTGACTTCTCTATTAGCATTGGTTATATACCCAAATCTCCTAAATTAGCAGTGATTAAACCTTTGCTGAAGAAGCCTAATTTGGATCCCCTGATAATGTTAAACTATAGACCAATATCTAACCTCCCATTTATCTCCAAAATAATAGAAAAAGTTGTTGCCAGTCAACTAACCTCGCAGGAAAACCAGATTTATGAAATGTTTCAGTCTGGGTTTAGAACAAACCATAGCACAGAGACTGCTCTGCTGAAGGTAGTGAATGATCTTCTCTTATCTGCTGATCAGGGCTATGCCTCGCTCCTAGTGCTGCTTGATCTTACTGCTGCTTTTGATACTGTTGATCATGCCATTCTCCTAGATAGACTTGAACATCAGGGGAGTGGCCCTCTCTTGGTTCAGATCCTACCTTTCTGACCGCTATCAGCATGTGAATATAAATAGTGATTCCTCAGACCATGTCAAGGTGAAATATGGAGTACCACAAGGATCAGTTTTAGGTCCCTTGCTGTTCTCGCTGTACATGCTACCTTTAGGCTCAGCCATTCGTAAGCATCGAATTAGTTTTCATTGTTTTGCGGACGATACACAGTTATATATATCGGCTAAACCGGAAGACAGACAGCAATTTCAGAAGATGGAAAAATGCTTATTTGACATAAAAAGTGGATGGATCGCACATAAAAAGTGGATGTCGGACAACTTCCTCCAGCTAAATCTGGACAAGACTGAGGTCCTTCTTACTGGCACTAACGCCACCAGAAGTCAGCTATCTGACATCACGGTCAGTCTTGATGGATTATCCATTGTACCAAGTACTGTTGTTAAAAACCTTGGTGTTACTTTAGACTCCAATCTTTCATTTGATGTACATACTTCTAACATTAGTCGCACCGCCTTCTTTCAACTCCGTAATATTGCCAAACTAAGAAACGTGCTATCCTTTCAAGATACAGAGAAACTGGTTCATGCATTTATTACCTCAAGACTCGATTACTGTAATGTCTTATTCTCCGGTTGTCCAAATAGGTCATTAAATAAACTCCAGCTAGTCCAGAATGCAGCAGCCAGAGTCCTCACTAAAACTAAAAAATATCACCCCAATTCCATTCTCAATCCACTGGCTACCAGTTAAATTTCGTTTCGATTATAAAATACTCCTCTTGACCTACAAAGCTCTAAATGGTCTTGCACCGCAGTATGTGAGTGACGTCATTTGCACTTACAATCCGGCGCGTACGCTTCGATCGCAAGACGCAGGTCTCTTAGTAATACCTAGAATAAAGAACGTTACCGTGGGAGGAGGAGCATTTGATCATAAAGCGCCACAATTGTGGAATAAACTACCTGTTAGTGTTAGGAGCTCAGAAACAATCTCTGCTTTTAAGTCAAGGCTTAAGACTTACTTGTTTAGTCAGTCTTTTGGTTATTAAAATCCCTTTTTTTCAGTTAAAGGCGAGATCTGGGGGTTCATGGTCATATGAGATTAAAGGTGAAAGGGGGGATTGGTGCTGTCATCCTACCACTCTGCTGATCGCAAGATCAAGTTTGCAGACGGTGGTTTGGTGTAATGCCGAGACCACTGGAAGCCCTCATGTCTGTGTTACCTTCCAACTCTCCCTTCTTAGCTAGGCTGCCACAGCTACTCTAGCATTGCCGGAGGTTAGGTTAGGGCACTTAACTCTCTTCTCTCTCTTCTTTTTCCGGGCTGTTCCCAAGCTGATCCCGATATGACGCTTGGCTAAAACGAACCCTCACCGTGACTCTATGGAGTTGTTCCGAGCTGATGCTTCACCATCTCAAACCTACCGAGCTGACACTGACCGACTGAACTCACCAGGATTCCCTGGAGACATCCCGAGCTGACGCTTGACCATCTTAACCCTCCTGAGCTGACGCTGACCGACTGAAGCCGCACCAGGACTCCATGGAGACATCATCATGAAACCAACTGGGATTTGGACCTTATGGACCTCAACTGAACGAGCAATATAATACTAAATTAATTTTAGCTTAATGTAGCTGGGAAGGTCCTGCAAGTGGCCCAGTAACAACTCGGGATTCAAAACATCCTTTGGACTATTTTCTATCTTTGCATCTTTAAATAACTAACAACTCATCTTGAACTATTGTTGTTGTGCATTTAATGTTCGTGCGCCTGGTCACCCAGAGGAGGATGGGGTCCCCCTCCGAGTCTTGGTTCCTCTCAAGGTTTCTTCCTATTAGAGGGAGTTTTTCCTTGCCACTGTCGCCTCAGGCTTGCTTGTTGTGGGGTTTAGGCCAGTTACATGTAAAGTACTTTGTGACAATGACTGTTGTTAAGAGCGCTATATACAGTATATACATTCGAATTGAATTGAATGAGTAACTCACTGCAGTGTCTCCAGTGTACAGTGTGGATTCTCCAGTAGAACAGAGAGCTGCTTCACTCCTGAATCTCCTACTTTATTCTCGTTCAGCTGCAGTTCTCTCAGGTGTGATGAGGGGTTTGATCTCAGAGCTGAAGCCAGAGCAGCACAACCTTCACCTGTAATACTGCAGTTCCACAGCCTGTAGAGAGAAGGAGGTAAAACTCATCACACTTACACATCTACACACACACACACACACACACCTACACACCTACATGCACACACACACACCATGTGCACAGTGATAATGATGATGATCTGACCTCAGTATCTCCAGTGTACAGTGTGGATTCTCCAGTCCAGTAGAAAGCAGCTTCACTCCTGAATCCTGCAGATTATTACCACTCAGGTCCAGATCTCTGAGACTTGAGGAGTTTGAACTGAGAACTGAGGCCAGAACTGAACAACTTTCACCTGTCAGATTACAATACTGCAGACTGGGAGAGAAATGATGAGATAGAACAAGTTAGTGTGTGTATAGGTGTGTGTGTGTATTGTGTGTGTGTCTGTGTATCAGTGTATTTGTGTGAGTGGGTGTGTGTGTTGGTGTGTGTGTGAGTAAGTGTGGGTGTTGGGGCGTGTGTGTGTGTGTTGTTGGTGTGTGTGTGTAGTGTTTGTTCAGGAGTTTGATTAGTAATGTGGTGTTTTTAAGGTGCGAAAAGTGCTTGAGTTTAGTAAAAAGTCTTTAAAACGGTGTGAAACTCTCCTCACATTTCTTTCATAAGTCATCATTATGTGACTGAATCATTAGTGTTTTAGGCTTTTTTAAATCCTGAGTCAATTTGCAGTGTTTTTCTGTGTCTTTGTGTTGAGGCTTATTCTAGTGTGTGTGTAGAAGTGAGTCCTACATGCTTCATGTGTGTGTTTTCAGGACGTCCTGCACTGCTCAGATTTCTCATAGTGTGATGTGTAAATGCTGATCACAGTCCTAAAATCAGCACATTTCTGATGAATAATTCACCTGCGCCTGTAGAAATATTGTCATTGTGTAGCTTTATCTGCTAGAAAAGTGCTGTCACTGTAGATATAACTGTAGAAAGATTAAGAACAGTGTGTGTTTTATTTTAGAGTTGTGATGATGCAGAGACATTCTATGACTTAGTGCTGTGAAGAAAAATCAGGTTAGTGCCAAACAGGTGGAAATACTTTATCCATTTGGAGAATAAAGTCATTTACATTTACATTTACAGCATTTAGCAGACGCTCTTATCCAGAGCGACTTACAACAGTGTTTTGTAGTCCATGACTGTTCTTAGATCTGTAAACTATGTCAACAACTCTAGTTAAACCAAATTACCGCAGCCTAAGTTTTATACTTTAACGGAAAATGGGTTAGAGAAAAACGAAAGTTAACAGACAGACATGTTAGTGGGTTTTTGTTTTTGTGTTCAACTGAGTTCTGGATCAGTTGAAGTGGTCGTGTTGCTTTCATTGAAAGTCCAGCCATTAGGGAGTTACAGTAGTCCAACTTAGAGAGAACCAAGGACTGGACGAGAAGCTGAGTAGCTTCGGTAATGAGAAAGGGGCGGATTCTTCTGATGTTGTATAGGAGATATCTGCAGGACCTAGTGAGGTTGCTAATGTGTGAAGACAATGACAGTTCGTCATCCAGAATGACACCAAGGTTTCTTGCCATTTTTGAGGGGATGATAACAGAGTTGTCAAAAGAAATGGCAAGGTCAAGGTTTGGTGAAGGACTGCCTTTGATGTACAAGAGTTCAGTCTTGCTAGGATTTAACTTGAGGTGGTGGGATGTCATCCAAGAAGAGATGTCAGCTAGACACTCTGAGATTCGAGAATGAGTTGAGTGTCATCTGCATAACAGTGGTAGGAGAATCTGTGTGCACTGTGTTCTCTCTCCCCAAGAGAACCAGTGAATAGAGAGAAGAGAAGGGGTCCTAGGACTGAACCCTGGGGAACACCAGTGGTCAGCCTTCGTGGGGCTGATAGGGAGCCTTGCCATGTCATCTGATATGTCCTGTTAATAGTCATTTGATATCCAACAAGGCATTTCGATAGATTTATTTTGGCCTGATTTCATTACTCTTTAACATTATAGAATGGAAAAGAGGATTTTCACATCAATTGTAAATGAAGAAATACTGAAGTTGAATAATTTGGACTCATTTTGGACTCTTAAATCACATTGCTTTTGACTTTTCTTAGAGAGAATTCCATTTCCCACAATCCCCCGTGTACGACTCAGAGGTGCAACACAATAACGTGATAGACGCACATCCACAATAAACACTGAAAATATCAAGTAAATGCTGTATTGTGAGTAGAAGGCTGGCTGTTGTCATGACGACTCAGAGTTAAATCTTCTTTTGTTCATTTTTACATTTTTTCCTGCAGCGTAAAACACAGTTGTTTACACTAGTAGTTTTTACTGCTGGTAAATACTGAAAAATTCCATCAACTAGTAGAAATATATAGAATGAACAAACTAGAGCTGCAGCTATCAATTCTTTTTCTAATTGAGTATTATATCAATTTAAAAAAAGAGAGATAACAATTGATAATGCATTCTCTATATTTCTTCTTTCCTCTTGATTACTCTCTGGCATTATAAACTTTGCTTCATTTTGAACCAATTTGGCCTCTAAAGTAAGCTGCTTTTGGCCTTCCTGGGGGAGAATGTGCATTTCCCACAATCCCATGCACGCCACGTAATTGAATTATTCAAGTTGTTTGTATAATCATTTCAGCCCCAAAACAAACAGAGTTGCTTATTCCATCATCTTGCGGACAGAATTTGCAGCAATATGGAACACACACACATTTACAGAGTTGATACGTCAGTCTTCTCTGGGTCTCATGGAAGCCTCGCTGGTGTTCAGTCAAATATTATCTTAATTATTTTCACACCTGCTGATGAAGAATAGCAGGACAACAGTGTAGGACGAGGAGGAGGATGTGTGTAGACTAAACTGTGGTGTGTGTGTGTGTCTGGCCATGTATTTATCGCATTGTGGGGACCTTTTGTCCCCTAAAATCACTTTTATCTGTTTTTTGGGGCTTTGTGGGGACATTTGAGAGGTCCCCATGAGGAAAAATGACTTTATAGAAAATGTGCTTGTTTTATTTGAGAAACTAAAAGAGGTAAAAGATGTGCTTTTGGTTACTGAGGTTAAGGTTAGGGTTAGGATTAGGTGTAGGTGTAAAATTATGTACTTTAGTCATTATGGGAGTCTATGGAAGGACCTCACAAAGATAGTAATACATAGACTCTGTGTGTGTGTGTGTGTGTGTGTGTGTGTGTGTGAACAGTACATGAGTAACTCACTGCAGTGTCTCCAGTGTACAGTGTGGATTCTCCAGTAGAACAGAGAGCTGCTTCACTCCTGAATCTCCTACTTTATTGCTGTTCAGCTGCAGTTCTCTCAGGTGTGATGAGGGGTTTGATATCAGAGCTGAAGCCAGAGCAACACAACCTTCACCTGTAATACTGCACTTATACAACCTGCAGAGAGAAGAGGGTGAAACTCATCACACTTACACATCTTCACACACACACACACACCAACACACACCACATGTCTACATACACACATCATGCAGCATCACTCTCACACTCATACACATATTTACATATACACAGTGTGTGTGAACAGTACATGAGTAACTCACTGCAGTGTCTCCAGTGTACAGTGTGGATTCTCCAGTAGAACAGAGAGCTGCTTCACTCCTGAATCTCCTACTTTATTCCAGTCCAGCTGCAGTTCTCTCAGGTGTGATGAGGGGTTTGATATCAGAGCTGAAGCCAGAGCAGCACAACCTTCACCTGTAATACTGCACTCACACAACCTGCAGAGAGAAGGAGGTAAAACTCATCACACTTACACATCTACACACACACACACACGCACACACACACACACACAGCATGTGCACAGTGATAATGATGATGATTTGACCTCAGTATCTCCAGTGTACAGTGTGGATTCTTCAATCCAGTAGAGAGCAGCTTCACTCCTGAATCCTGCAGATCATTATAACTCAGGTCCAGATCTCTCAGACTTGAGGAGTTTGAACTGAGAACTGAGGCCAGAATTGAACAACTTCTATCTGTCAGATTACAGCCACGCAGCCTGGGAGAGAAATGATGAGATATTAGAACACATTAGTGCGTGTATAGGTGTGTCTGTGTGTTGGGTGTGTGTGTGTTATTGTGTGTGTGTGTAGTTTGTGTGTGGATGTGGGTGTGGGTGTGAGTGTGTGTGCTGATGGGTTTGTATGTGTGTGTGTGTGTGTGTATGTGTTTGTGTGTGTTGAGGAGCATGCTCTAACAAGTAAAAAATAATTACACAAAGCTATTCTAGAAAAATAGCCTCCACCATTTTATATAATTGAATTATTCAAGTTATTTGTATAATCATTTCAGCCCCAAAACAAACAGAGTTGCTTATTCCAGACAAGATGTACAGTAACTGGTGGCGTAATGGTAGGGTGTTGGCTCCGTGATCTTACGGTTGTAGGTTATAATCCAGGGCCGGTAAAGTTACCACTGAGGTACTTATGAGCAAGGTACCGTCCCCAAGCACTGCTCCCCGGGCGTTGCCCTTGTTAGCTGCCCACTGCTCCTTCACGGATGGATTAAATGCAGAGGTCACATTTCGTTGTGTTACACTGTGTGCTGTGCTGTGGTGTGTTCACACTGACAAATAATCACTCACTTTCACTTAATATACAACACACACACAGATTTAGAGAGCTGATATGCAGTGTTGGGAGTAACGCATTACAAAAGTAACGAGTTACAGTAACGGATTACTTTTTGCTGTAACGTAGTAATGTAAGGCACTACTTATCAATTTTCAGTAATATTTTACTCGGTACATGTTCAGTAACGCGTGCGTTACAAAGCACTTTTAAACAAAAATGTATTTGTTTAAAAACAGCAAGCCCGCGAGACCTCATATTAATTATCTGTGATAATAGAAAATGCGCAAGAGTTGTATTTCCCTTTCAAACCGCGCATAGAAATCTCACTCGAGCCAAAAAGCCGCTCGTCGGTAATCTACTTCGCGCGCGAGGACATTTAACACATCGAGAGGAAAAAAGACGTTCGCGAGAGGAAACATACAGTTTGCGCGCAATATCATCACAACCGCGCACACGTTTTCTTAATTTTGCGCTCTCGACTTTCACATTTGCGCCCGCGGAATTTTTGCGCGCTCTAGTTTTGGCGTTGATGTGACGCCATAGGCGCGGGAGCGAGCAGAGAAGCGAAACTCGAAAGCGGTACAAAACGCGCATGCGATGGGAGTTTTCTGGACGTGAAAGTAACTGAAAAGTTACAGGAGTCATGTAACGATTACAATTCTGAGACAGCAGTATTGTAAGGTAGTGGATTACATTTGAATACCAGAAACAAGTAATGTATAGTGTATTACACTTTGCAAGTAACTTGCACAACACTGCTGATATGTCAGTCGTCTCTGGGTCTCATAGAAGTCTTGCTATTGTTCAGTCAAATAATATTTTAATTATTTTCACACTTGCTGATGAAGAATATCAGGAGAGCAGTGACGGATGAGGAGGAGGATGTGTGTAGACCAAACTGTGGTGGGTGTGGGTGGGTGTGTGTGTGAACAGTACATGAGTAACTTACCGCAGTGTCTCCAGTGTACAGTGTGGATTCTCCAGTAGATCAGAGAGCCGCCTCACTCCTGAATCTCCTACTTTATTGCTGTTCAGCTGCAGTTCTCTCAGGTGTGATGAGGGGTTTGATATCAGAGCTGAAGCCAGAGCAGCACAACCTTCATCTGTAATACTGCACCTCCACAACCTGCAGAGAGAAGGAGGTAAAACACATCACACTTAAACATCTACACACATACATACACACACATCTATACACACACACACATACAGACTGGAGGAGTATTTTAGAAAAAATAAACACACACAAGCCATAGATAACACACACACACAATTACCTTCACACTCAACAAACATGCACAACCTTCAAAACAGACACAGTGAGATGTAACAGCAGTGTGTGATTAAAATATGTCATTAATGATTATCGTCAGTATCATGCAATGGGAATTACAACAAAGTGCAGTGAGACATTTATGAATTAAAACACTCACACAGCTTTTCTGGATGCTTTGACCACTGGCAGCAGCCTCATAAAACATTCCTCTGATCTGTTGTATTTACTTAGGTCAAACACATCCAGATCCTCTTCTGAGTTCAGCAACACAAACACCAGAGCTGACCACTGAATAGCAGACAGTCTGGCTGTACGACGACCTCCTCTGTTTAAGTAACTCTGTACTTCCTGCACTAGAGAGTGATCATTCAGCTCATTCAGACAGTGGAACAGATTGATGGATTTCTCTGGAGACAAGATTCTCACTGATCTTCTCCTTGATGTACTCCACTATTTCCTGTTTGCTGTGAGAGCTGCTTCCTGTCTGTATCAGGAGGCCTCGTAAGAGGTCTGATTGGACTCAGCTGAGCCCAGGAGGAAGCGCAGGAAAGGTCCAGGTGTCATTCTTACTCTGCTGAGGCCTTGTCACTGCACTCTTCAAGATACTAGACGTGACTTTTTGAAGAACTTGAATAGCCCTTTCTCCAGAACATTTTATTGTTACGAACTTCAGGGCAGCCAAAGTACATATAAAGCAGCAAAACTCCTGAACACTCAGATGAACAAAACTGAACACTTTCTTCTTCTTCTTCCCCATGTGTAACCCGCGAACTCCTCCTGAATCTGGTACACACTCCTGAGTACACTGACACTTCTCTCACATCAATGCCACACTTTTTCAGCTCTTCCTCGTAGAAGATTAGGTTGCCTTTTTTCAGCTGTTGGAAAGCCAGCTTTCCCCCAGCTTCAAAAGCGTTTTACTGTGTCTGTTGAGGATCACTGTCACATTTCCATAGTACTTTTGGCCCTTGTGTTGATCTGGTAGATGAAAGTGTGTGAACATTTTGAGTCAGAGTCTTGGGATCTCTCCACTCTCTGCTTCAGTCAACATTCTCTCTAGAACAGTGGCTGCAATCCAACAGAAGACTGGGATGTGGCACATGATGTAGAGCTTCTTGATGACTTGATGTGTGAGATGATTCCTATTGGCCAGACTCTGCTCCTGATCTGCTTCCTGAAGTACTCCTCTTTCTGAAGTCACTGAACTCGTGCCTCTGTTACCTGGTTAACACACTCAGGAGGATCTGATTGGCTGCTGCTGAGTAAGTAGTTATCAGAGAGGTGAGCAGAGAGCAGATGCCCTTGATGAGGTTTGTCAGCAGCACATCCACAGGGTGATTCTGACACATCCCACAAACCCTCATTGTTGTGAAATCTAGAAGTGACCTCATCAGACCATCAAAGACAATAATAATTTATAATCCTTTTTTTTTAATTCTATTAATGATGGTATGATTTTGGAGCGAGCAAGAGTGTCCTTCAGACTCAGCATTTTCTTGTTCATCTGATTCAGCTCCGGAAGAGGCAATATGAGTCGTGATCCTGATTTGCTTCTCCTTCAGCCCAGTCCAGAATAGACTTCTGCACTGGGGCGGTTTTTCAATTCCAGCAACTCCTTTAGTCAGCACAGTTCTGATGGCTTTGTCTTTAAAGAGGTCGTTGCATCTGATGGGTGTCTCCTGTGTTGCTGGTCTCCTGGACACTGTCTCAATCTGTCTCACCTCATGTTGATTATTGACCTCTCCACTGCCTCCTCTGTGATGTAGAGCTCTGTGTAGATCTCATTCAGAAGAGTTGAGACTGCCTCCTGGAATTCCTTCATTGAATTTTCCTGATGTTGTTCTTCAGGTTGTCTTTGAGGGTTTGTTTAATTTTTTCTGTAAAAGTGGAAAGCAACAGTAGGAGTGAATGACAATTTCTTTCTCTGTTCTTGAAATACATTTAACTCTTGACTTCTGGTTCATTAATCATAGAAATGCAGGTGTAGCCACATATACTAACCCACACACACAGTGGAAGAAACATCAGTAGAATCCTCAAGGGTTTTTTTTGCTGCAAAGATGTACCAGGTGTTATTATTATTATTATTATTATTATTATTATTATTATTATTATTATTATTATTATTATTATCTCCCCATTTAATGATTAAAACACAATTTCTTGGTAAGCATTAGGTGCTTTTTTAGCAAATTTGGAAAAGAAACACAGCAGTGTTAATAATTTGTAATTACTTAAATATAATTACTGCATGAATACAATAATAAAATTAACTCAGGCCACAATCTAAAATCTAATAATGAAAAATGAGATAAACAAGTGTCTGAGCAAACCTGGAGATACAGTAGATATTTACTTCCATACTTCTACAAACCCATTAGATTTTTGATTATGATTATGATTTTGTGCTATATCTTTTACCTGCTTGATGGTTAATGACAACTTAGCCATGGAACTGATTTCCAGTGAGCACAGGAGCACTGATGTTCCTCCTGTCTGAGCTCTTGATCTTTGATGTGACCCGGACTGTTCTGAACTGGAATGACTCTTCCATCTTCTAATCAGACTGAACTTCACATTCACCACCACTAAAGAATGTGATGTGTCGATGACGCCACAATCTATCAAGAGAGTCTCCTGTGAGAACAGCATTACACTGTGAAACCTGCTGGGTTGACCCAAATGATGGGTTGAGGGTTTTTTTTCCATTCGTACACTTTCTACTAAATATGACCAGAACTGGTTTGATAGTAGGTCAATGAAAGGTACAGAATATGCATATGAAGGTCGTCAGGAGAAGGATTGAAGTGGCTGCAGCTGTAACTTTACACATATTTATTTCTTATATCTCCATGTAGTATATCTATAGTTATTTCACATTACTCACCCCGTAGCAGTAACTAACCTAGTCACAGTGAGCATACCTCCACATGTTGCATACAGTTTGACAAAACAATATGACAGGTTAGCTCACGTGTGTGTTCCATGATTATTTAAATGATAAATTCCTTTATATTAAACTACTGTAAATAAAGACAAATTACAAATTCTTGTAAATATTCACATTTCTTTCTCCTTACATCCATAACACAACATTTTTAACATTCAGTATCATAATACATTTACTCGATACTCTGGCGCTTGATGTGCTTCTACCATGACTCAAAAATTGTTGTTTTACGTTGGTTTTGCCTCCAGTTCAAGTTTTACTAGACAAACAGAGTAATGCACCCTGTTTAGGCTTTAATCTGAATATATAAATAACGTTGCAGAAGGTCACATTGAATCGACCTGTTTGAGGTCGATTTGCCGGGTAAAAGTGACATCTTTAGACTTATAATTAAGCGTACATCTGTCCAAATTTTACGTGAAAAGCCAGGCAATATGCTGAAGAGGTGAGTCAAAATAGAAGAAAAGCAAAGTTTGATATTAATCTAAATCAACAGACAAAATTTAAACCAAATCCATGAAACAGATTACAAGCCAGTTTGTGCTAAAACATTACTATAACATTCACGTAGAATGTAAAAGTCTTAGTGAAACAATATGGGATTTTTACAGAAAGCAGAACAAAGCTAAAACTAGCATTAAAATAATGAGTTGAACATATTTAATTGAACCAGATGGATGTTTTTGAGTGTATGTGTGGCATATTAACACATTTACAATTTGAAAACTAAAAATATTCAGGAATAACGAACATTTCATGGCAAAAAAAAGAAGAATAAGGAAAAGAGTGCAAATTAGAGCACAGAAGGATTCTGAAGGACCTACTTTACCGCGCTAAGGTGATTTATCGCTAAAAAATAATTTTATAATAATTAATAATCATGCAAACAACACAACACGAGAGTGTTTATTAGAGGTGTGAACCTTCACTGGTGTCACGGTTCAATTCGATTATCACGTCAGCGATTCGATTCCATTCGATATCACGATGCATCCCATCATTTTTTCTATATTACTTCATATTATGTTTTCAAATACAGATACAAGCGGTGAGAGAGATACTTAAGCTCCTTGTCTGTCCCCAATTCAACATAAACACAGGCGTTAGATTTGGAAAGCGGTATTAAGTAACCAACGCGTTGTCACTCTGCATAAATGTTACAATGCAGTATATAATAATTGTGTGCAATATCAGTCATTAAGGTTTATCCCCACCTTGAATAGTACTGGTGTTGTGGTTATTGTTCTGTGTATTTATTGTGATTGTTTGTATTGTGATGCTCTTGCCTCCATCTCTTCTCTCGCTAACCCAGAGCGCTGATGCTGCCAATGTGCCTTAAAAACATACACTAAGCAATACTTGTTTACATTCCATCTCTTCACTACATGTCACTTTTGTACTGTATTGATTGTGTTGCTTGTGTGCACCTTTTGTCCTGTTGAATGTAATGTTCAGTGTTACTATATGTTGCACTTGGGCCATGGGGAAACGCTGTCTCCTCACACTTTGTACATGTATAACGCGACTGATGACAATAAAATACCTTGAACTTGAACTGTTTATGTTGAATTGGGGCCAGACAAATGGGCCAGGGGAGCCATTGATTGCGTGCTTATCAAATGTGTAAGACCTAACTATTAAATTATTATTATAAGGTTGATAAACTATAGCTGTCGTTTAACATATCCTGTGCTGTTCCTCTTTCTACGTCATCTTTGGTTTTTCTGTAAAAACTCCGTAGTGTGCAGCCAATCACAAAACCAGGAGCCATGCCAAAAGGATTCACAGGCAGAAACGGCCTAAACCCCGCCCCAAACCACCTAAACCCACGCCCACAAAACTGCCTAAACCCGCCCCAAACATTCAACCCCCAAACTGCACTAAACCCCCCCAAACGGCCTAACCCCCCAAACTGCCTAAACCCCGCCCCAAACTGCATAAACCCCGCCCCCAAACTGCCTAAACCCCGCCCCCAAACTGCCTAAACCCCGCCCCAAACTGCCTAAACCCCGCCCCCAAACTGCCTAAACCCGCCACTTTCAAACCGCGCGCGCAGAAATCTCACTCGAGCAAAAAGCCGCTGGTCGGTAGGGGTGTTGAAATTAATCTCATAATCGATGCCTCGCGATGCAGTGGCAGAACCTAATCGGTCATAATCAGTGCCGTATCTACCATTGAGGACACCGAGGTCATGTCCTCGGTATTTTTTCCCGAAATTTCAAATTAGTCCAAGCTGAAATCCAGCAGTGATGATCAATGCCAAACACAGAACCCGGTCCGTGTCCGAATCCATATGTCGTCTGTATTTTCTCCCAATGAAATTCCCATTCTCCGTGTAATCTCAAGTGAAATCTCCGCCTCTATCTGTGTTTGCAGGCAGCGGCACTTGACGTCACGTTACGCTACAGATTCAGAGAGTCGGGAAAGCCGGCAGACTGATTGTATGTTTTTTCACGTAAGCTAATACATCGTAGTGTGGTCTTGAGCGAAATGCAGACATGAAGAAGAACTTGCATCAAACTAAATGAAGTTTTAAAAAGCCAACAACAGAAGGGCAGGGAAAGAGTAGGAGAGAAGGTGAGCCTGTGTGTGTCAAGCGCTAAGTTTCATTTGTCATTAGAATCTCGAGAAACACACAAAACTACGTCGTCACAGCCTGACTGCAACAATTGTATTGAAATACATATATTAATCTGCTATTTTTTAAAATATATTTTTAGTTAATTAATATTCATTTTTTTAAATACATTTTCCAGTTCTGTGCTTATACATATCATAATATGTAATATGTAACACTTCAACTGTTTGTGTGAGGCAAATTACGTGGTAATACAAACTGACAAAATATTATTTTGAAAAATCTGACATCTCAATCCCCCAGTTATGAGTATGTAACAAATCAACTAATTGCAAAATATTATTTTAATTCAAGTCCAAAGTAGTTCTTTCATGTTTTGAGTGATTACATATTGTCGTGGATGAATGAGATTAGACATAATGGACTGGTTTCTTGTTTAAGGATTAAACATTGCAGAATGGAATTTTGGAGTTTTACCCAAATGTTAAGTGCATGCTTTTGCTTTTCTTGACATTGCCAGTCACCACTTGCTCATGTGAAAGGTCTTTTTCTGCATTACGTCGACTCAAAACATGGCTTCGCTCTACCATGGGTGATGAGAGGCTATCTAGTCTAGCTCTCATGCATGTCCACCAGAACATTGAAATTGACCCCCATCGAGTGCTCCAGAGATGTGATGCTTCTGGCCACAGGAGAATTGTTACTTGTTTTGACAAGAGGTGAGACTTAATGTAATCTAACAATATGAACTAACTATTATGACATGTGTTGCATGTACTACAGTTGGTGCTGTATTAATAGGAGGAAAGGGGAGGAATACTGATGTATTAATTGTTTTTTTTCTATTCATTATGTCATTACAGTTAATGATGTGAACACTGGATGGATGGATTGATCTCCACCACAAGACAAGAGGCCAGATTATTCTCTCTCTTATTCTCACACACATAGACACACAACTACAGACACATGCATATACTGTACAAATTTTACAATCTCACACACTTTGCCTCTATTAAAACATACCTTTCACAGAGGCATACACACACAGAATAGGTTGGTTGCAAGTCATCAGTTCACACCCTCTCTAGGCCTACTGTATGTCTCTCCACATACACCCACAAATGGCCTAATACACACACACACACACTCACTCTCTTTCTGAAACACACAAACACACACAGACACATTGATATATGCCAAGCCAACACTTGGGAGGGAATGACCTCAGTATTTGAAAAATCCTGGCTACGGCCCTGGTCATAATGACATTGTTTGGTGATAAAAATAAAAAGTGGAACACCTGTTTTGACTGTGGCTGCCTGATCGGAGTACATCTCACTGACGGCCCAAAAAGTCGCGATCGCAAATGTGAAACTTGAGAGCACAAAATTAAGAATCGAGTGCGTGGTTGTGATGATATTGCGCGCAAACTGTATTTTTCCTCTCTCGAATGTCTATTTTCCTCTCGATGTGTTAAATGTTACTTGTACTGATGTACTTCAAGAAGGCACTAAGAAACGATATAGGGCTGTACAATAAGATACAAATATTTATTTTCAGCCAGGTCACACATAACGGTAATGTTACACTCTAAATTCAGCACAGTTATAATCAACCATGGAACAGTTCACTGGTTGGGTACGAAACACTAAACACAATTCTAAATAAGGTATTCTGAAATAACAGGGACACAATTGTTGCTCTTAACCCTTCATCAAATAAACCAAAGAAAACACCATAAACCGCAATTTAATCAAAAATAAATAAATAAAAACAAATGTACAAATTCTCACAACAAAAGTTCATTATCCAGAAGCAAGAAGGGCTAATAGGGAAACTAATTGCTCCCAGAACTATAATGGAGTAACCTTAAGTGAGTTTGCTAACAACCAGTGTTATAAAGAGATGATTATGCTGAATATTTATTTCAGATAAATTAATCTTTAATACGGCAACCCAGTAGCACATATAAAATTCCCTAGTCTTTTATTATGATAAGGTAAGAGAAAACAGTGTCTACTACCACCACCACTTAACTGCCTGCGAATTGCAAACCAAAGAAATTTAAACCACAATCTTTATTAATAACCAATAAAATCTCAATTAAATAAAACCTATACCTTTGAAACAGTAGCAGAACACTTAAGGGGAACCAGCCACACACTACTTCGCTCGGTTTCCACGTTAATATTGCTGCAACTGCGCCCCCATAACCCAATAATTAAATTCAGTTACACTTCTGGAGTTACTACTGAAAGAATGTAATGCTCTTACCAGTCTAATACAGTATGTGCAACCAGTGAATAGAACAGAATAAAATCTTTGTCACTGCACAGTCGTACCGTGTACACTGTTTTTAAAATATAAATAAAACACAATTGTTGAATTTAGGGCATTTAACGTAAATAAATTAAACTGAAATAAATAAATTAAAATTCATAAATAATATGTATATGCTATTTACCCAGAATCTTCCAATTTTTTTTTGATTAAAACTAAACCCTCTTATTGCAATCAACTTCAGTGTCATTTGAAACAAAAACAAATAATACAAGTACAGTGAAGTCAAATGACAAACAAAACATACTGAACAGTTTGTGCCACTTTTGTAGCAGGAATATTTGGCCTCAGTACTTTTTTTTTAAACAAAACATGTTTGTCACAAGCATATTTAAAATGCCTTCTGTAAACTCTGCAGCTCGTTCAGCTGAACACGATGGAGCTGGCTGAATGAAGCTCCTCTGGGATGTACTGAAAAAAATGTAAATTATTATGGATTGATACGCGTAATAAATATCCTACTGAAAAGACTACTTAGGCTTAAGTGTGCGAGAGAGAGAGAGGACGCATGTTTTACAAAATCTCCAGCAAATTACTCACATACACAAAATAAGAATTAAATGAACTAAATGTAAATTACATCAACAGCAACATTTGACTCTCCGTTTCCTTATTACTAGCCATGAATATCCACTCACATTCTTCACTAGCCGATACCAGTAACCATTACTGCACGTTTTTCTCCCGTTCATCTCTATTAGCCATCACAATGAGTCAGGTAAACAAGTTGGCGTTATCTTGATTTGTCCCGTGGACTTGTGCAGACCGGGTGCCTTCGGTTGAGGTGTTGCATCATAGATGATGTGCTGCTGTGAAATGCAAGCTCAGTTTTGCAGTAAATGCACTGCACAGTGTTTTCTGTTTTTTGCCATTTGAAATGGTCCCAAACTTTGGATATTTTTTCTTTTCTCTCTCTCTTTGGCGTCTCCTCCATCTCGTCTCGCTCGCGGGCTGAAAGGTTGTGCATCGCTAATACGCGTCTGTGTGAAAGCAACAGCTGAGCATGTTCTAGCGAGTAAAACGAATCAAACGAAGCCTCGACTCTAGTAAAATTACCTCGATCCATTTTCGTAATCGAATACTCGTTCCAGCTCTTATGCTGCCCTGCCAGGGTTGACAGCCAGATAACCTTCCTCCATAGACCACACGGACAAGAAGTTCCAGTTCTCCGTTTATGGTGATGAAGCAGGTAAAACTAGGAAATGAAAATACAGTTCCATTCAGAATATCATTTAACAGAGTGCTATAGAAAATAGCTTAGAGGCAGGGTTAACTTCACTATCACGCCAACGTAAATAAACAGAGAAAACCCTTAAATGAATTAAAGTTATTCTAACATTTATAACCATTTTAAATACACCATACCGACGGTGCCTTCAAAGACTAACTTGAGGCAAAGAAGAAACAACAGTGGTATTAACAAAAGGAGTAGCAAGCATCGTGTTTCGCTACTCGTTTCCAACAAAATATAACCGTCTCCTGAGGTGACATCAGTCAATTCCCCAATCTGAAACACTATCAACTTCCACCAACAGATGGCAGCAGAGGACTATGGAGACCCCCTTAACGCTGAATTTAACGGAACGTAAAGGCAGGAGTTGTATATAAGACAGAACAGCTCTGATTACAGCATTCTGTAAATAACTACTAAACATTAAAAGTAGTTACAGACCTGTAAACCACGGTTTCCACACAAAAGCTGGCGTTCTTAGTAAAACTCATACAAAGCGAGAAGGTCTGGCTGCAGACGAGCACGCTCAGCCACAACAGGAAGTGCCACCAGGCCATCGTTTCCTGCTTGCTAAGGTAGCGCTAGTCTTCTTCTTCTTCTTCTTCTTTCGGCTTTTCCCTTCAGGGGTCGCCACAGCGAATCATCTGTCTCCATCTAGTCCTATCTTCTGCATGCTCTACCCTCACACCAACTAACTTCATGTCCTCTTTCACCACATCCATAAATCTCCTTTTTGGTCTTCCTCTCAGCCTCCTGCCTGGTGGCTCCAACCTCAGCATCCTTCTACCTATGTAATCATTGTCTCTCCTCTGGACATGTTCAAACCATCTCAGTCTGGCCTCTCTGACTTTATCTCCAAAACATCTAAGATGAGCTGTCCCTCTGATGAACTCATTCTTGATCCTATCCATCCTCGTCACTCCCAAAGAGAACCTCAACATCTTGAGCTCTGCAACCTCCAGTTCTGCCTCCTGTCTTTTCCTCATTGGCACTGTCTCCAAACCATAGCGCTAATAAAGTGTAAAAATTGCAGGGTTGCCAGCTCTCACACATCCGGCCTCCATCTCACGCTCTCACGCTCAAGAAAGAAATCTCATGCCAAATCTGACATTCTTCTGTGTTGTAGTTTTTTCACTCATGTGCACTCATTTCCGAATGACTATAAACGTTTCTCTGACTAATGATTCGCTGAGAACAGTTGCAGCAAACAGTTGCACAAACACCCGCCCACCCTGTTCATCAATCCCGACGTCGGCCACAGACACACCCACAGTCTCACGCCAAGGTTTTTGGAAAAGTTGGCAACCCTGAAATTGTACGTTTTCGAGTTTTACCATTTATGAACGATATGAAATATTCTTAATCATGTTATATTCGTGTTGTTTGTCTGGCCTGTGTTGGTTTATTAAAATGTCAAATAGCAGGTCAAGTTAATCAAGCTAAATGCTCACCTGTTATACTTGTGATTATTAGCATCGTGGCCATGGTAGCGAGAACACTGATGTTCCTACCCTGCTAGTTTATTTTTCCCACTGTTATCTCACGGAAAAAATAATTATGGAACCATCACAACTTGCTAAAATTATTTTTATTTAATATATACAATATTTAGATGTGTGAATAAAGAAAAAAATGGAATTAAATAATAGTACAATTATGTCATTAATAATCTTATATATCAAAACTGTAATACATAATGCACTTTACATATGCCATGAGGTACCAAAACTGTGATTAATAAAAGCTGGATGGGAAAAAACAAAACAAACAAACAAAAAAAAAAGAACATTGGACACATCAGGAATGATATTTTTATTTCTTTCGAAATAAAAAACACACACACAAAACAAAACAATATTAAAAAAACATTAATTTAGTTCATGAGGCAGCAGTATATTGTGAACTTCCTGCAATCCACCATTTCTTCTAAAAATCTGCGCATGTCTTGCACATGGCTAAACCCAAAACAAAATGGAGCCAGACCATCATCTTTATTAACAAATAAATCTTCCTCGGCATTCATTGCTTCGTACTCCTGCAGAGTCTTCCCGGCATCTTCATCTTTCATAGTCAGTATCTGGGGCAGCTGGACCTGACCAATGAATTGATGTTGACTGTCAATGCACCACTGACTGGCTGTTTTTGCGTGTGCAATGACAGATACCTTAGATATGAATAAAGATTTGGTGTATTATTTATGTAAATATGTTTTATGCAATTATTGATATATAAAAAACAGAATAAAATTTTTTACTTCTGCCTTTGGCGGTATTGCAGCATCCACACATTCATCCTGTGCCTGCAAAACATAACACTTAGTTACAGTTATCTGTTATCTGGCAATATGGTTGTTTCAGGACAGTACCCTTAACCTCTCTGGAAAAAACTGAACTGGACCACCTTGGATTACTTGCAGACATTGCACATTATCTATAGTTTCAGAAGTCTACTGCAGACTGATATCAGCTTCTTGACACCCTCAGACACAGAATTCTGGGAAGTGTATTTCTGGGGACGTTTGAATATTACAGCAAGGCTGTATTCGTAATATATATTTGTAAAAAACATGGTTTAAAATGCTATGTGAATCTCACAATCACTCTTTATGACTCCTGGTTTCGTAAAGAGGGTCACTTATTTAATGACAGAATTTCGCAAAATGTATTTTTTTGTGTGCAAGAGTCAGTGTGAGCCTGAGGGGGCATTCTGATTGGCTTCTCTTTGTGCCAAGTAAACCTACATGATTTCTCTGTACATGGGACACACACCTACCTTAGGGTCCAATTTAGATTCACCTAATTTCTGGCTACATCTCATAACTTTTATTTGTGTTGCCGTCCATTACAGTCTTTCCATCACAATGGAGTTTTCAAATTTTGAATGTATTATACAAGTACCTTAAGCTTACCTCCCTGACTTGAGTTTTGCAGGGTTGAATGTCAGCATTTGTGCCAGCTTCCAAAAAGATATGAATGAGCCATGAAGTTGACATGCTATGTTACGCATACCACCAATCTCTTATTAGTTTCTGTGAGATTTATAGCAAAGCACTGATAGCTACTCAGTAGGGAGAGTTTCTGGAGAGCTTTTCTGAAGTTTACCGGTCGTGTTAAATATATTCTATAAATTAAAAATGTTTACCTGCACGGTCTTTTCAAGCTTTCTTTTGCATAGGCGTAATACAGTCTGTCCTTCCCTACTCAAGAAAGCCTTGGACTCCTCTGTCCAGTGGGCAAAAAGCTTGCCATGGCTGAAAAAAGAAACATGCAATTAAAGGTAATATAACTAAACATGGAGGCAACTTTTGAAGAAACTGTATAATTGCAGTGTGCTTATAAAGTTTATAGCTGATTTGGTTATTAGATAAAGCACTGCTCCTTAATGATTAAAAAAGAGGTTTGTGGTTTTGCTCTCCTGTAAGAAAAACAAATTTTAAATCCCCTCCTCATATAACTATGCATTATAAGCCATGAATGTTTTTTCTACTGTGGAAAAATTACATTTCAAAGTGGAAAGAATAAGAGCACAGCAATCACATTTAAATACTTGTCCAGTCCAGTTCTCCATCAACAGCAAACACTACCACTTCCGAAGGGCAGACATGTCCAGCTGAAGACAAAATAAGTAGATTAATGGTATCATTGATTTTCATCATTCATTTGTTATTTCTGAAAATTCAATTACAACAATTAAAATTCTGATATTGTGTAATCAACTTTACAAGCCCCTGCAGTATTTTCATGTCTATATGATGCCTTAAAGGTAGACTGAAAAGAGACTCTGTGTCATGGGGGACATTTTACAAACTATCTTAAAGAATATTTTTCCCCATGTCTGGCTAACGTTTTCAGTCTTTCTTGTGCTTTAACATACAGTTCAGTGCATTCTCGCACATTAATTATACAGTCGCCCTAGTTATATTGTAATAGTCCACCTTACATTACCTTCAAAAATGACTGCATTTTTAACATGCCCATCTAAATGGTATTGGATTCTTCCCAACCAGGCTGCAGGGCAGGGCATAGTGGGCAATGATACAAATGCAACAGGTTGTGCACTGCTGTGGCACAAAGTCCTCACGAGTTATGGAGGGGTGCACCTGTAAAAGCACAAAGAAACAACAGATCTTTGTTGTAATAATAAGCTTAACGAACATTTTTACATCCCTTTAAATATGAATTTAAGTATGCTTCTGATATCTTAAGGAACAGATGTTGGAGGGGTTGTGATATAAAACCTCAGTGAATATATGAACTGTGTGATTTTTTGCTGCACTTTTAATCTGATTTTTTAGATTTTCTAACACACAGAAGTTTCCCTTTAGGTCAATCACTGCTCCAAATTTACATAGAAAATCTGTTCCCAACAATCCCTCTTCCGGTGCAATGATGGCTACTAAGAAATCTGTTATTAGGGCCAAATGATCAAACTCACATACTGTTTGCCACCTCCCAAATATTTCCATGTGTCCACCGTTAGCCACGGACACTTTACCATTATACCCAGTTAGCTGAGCCCCCCGCGGCGTATTCTTCAACCAAAAAGCATGATATATAGTCGACACCTGAGCTCCTGTATCCACCAAAAGGGAACAATTAACCCCCACCCCCCGACAGGCATTTGGCCCTCTGTACCAACTCCCTCTTTTTTTTTTTTTAAATATTCCTATTACAACCACACTCCCAACACCCATCTCTTCCCTACCACTATGATCTACTATAGGATCTGGGTGAGGAGGTTTTACTGGGTCAGAATATGGGCGATTACCCTGGGTTACATTTCGTTGAGAATTTTCCTGCAAATTTTTCATTTCAGCAACTGTAACCTGTAAAGTTTTTATTTCTCGCCTCAACTCCTCAACAACACCTAATAGACCCCCCATCTGTGATTCATCTGTGGAGGACTTGCTACTCACGCCCAAGACTTTAGATTCCATTTTTAATTCCGTTCGCTCCAAATCCCGAATCAACTCTAGCTCTGTCGCCACACTTATAGCTTCCTCTAGAGTGGATGGCTTAGCACTTCTTAACTGAATTCTCAGTTCCCCATTCCCCACATTAGCCGTAAAGTGGTCACATGCTAATAAATCCTGGGTCAATACATCTACCGAAGAATATGCTTTAGACACTAACTGTCGCAGGGAATTCCCAAACTCTCTACTGTAGCTGTTTCAGTTGAAAGTCGTTTGCTAGAGGAAAAACTCACTCTATACCACTCCTCCCCACAAGGCTCCAAATATTTTCCCACATAAGGCTTCTTTCAACCTTACATAACTACTTTTATCAATGGGACTCAAACCTGCATATATGTCACAGGCTCGCCCTGAAACTTTAAGTCCTCACTCCAGTGATTAACTTCAGAGGCTAATTCAAATTGCTCAGACCAATCCCTCCCCATCCCTATAAAAGTCTCTGGCATAAAAACTGGTCTCACTACAAATGGTTGTAATGGCGGTGCAAACTGTAAACTCGGTCCAGTATCTGACTGACTTGCTCCAGATTGATTGGGCAGCTGAATGGAATCAGAAGATGACATTTTAATGTATAGATCCCACCGCTGCCACCAGTGTAAAGTAACAGCTAAATTACTTTAACTTTTTAAGCTGCCACCACCTTTGATAAACCGGTACGGTCCGGTAGTCGTCCTCAGATTCCACGCACGAAAACCCACACACGTCAACTGCAGTCAATCAAAATTCTTCATTCATGCAAAAGATCAAATAAGATACTGGGTTAAAGTAGATGCAGGCGGAATGGGAATGTGCCAAACAATTATGTTATATATATTAATATATAGAAGTATACAGAGATACCAGGCGACATGGCTCCAGTTTCTACAGAGTGTAAGGCACATAGAATATACATAGATAAATAAATAAAATATGAACTCGAACATGACCATGTGCTATTTTAGTTACGTGAGGGATTCATGTGTGCAAATATTTCAACTGCAGTCAAGTTGACACAAACTGGTTGACATTCGGGGTGTTGAAAATAATTACACAATCGATGCATCGCGATGCAGGTGTGGACGGTTATGTGTCGATGCGACGGCAGATCGTAATCGATTTTAACGGAGGTTTTCAACTGACGATCCTCTGTCCCCTAGCGGTCTACGGCACCATTGCAGGTGGTCTGTGACATGCAGTCCCCCTTTACTACTGAACTCACTTTATAAAAATTATTCCTTTTTTATTTTTCAAAACATTTCCAACTGATTTGGGCACATTTTGAACATTGAATGTATATATCACTGGTTACCTTCCAACTAACTGTATCTGCACAAATTATTGAAAAGTATTGTACAGACTCTCGTTCTCCACTGCTGTTATAATATCTGCACAAACTTCAATGTTAGTCAGACTGTTTTAAGAGATACTGTTTTATTAATAGACTGGATATAGAATTTTTCATATTGAAACTGTTTCTAATCTCTTGCACATACAGTGTAAAAGTCAGTTTCCACTTTTGTAAGTTAATACTGCAGCTAAATTGTCTCTCTTTCTACTTCTATTTCTAGTACAAGTTTAAAGTTTATATTTAATACTCCATTTCTAGTTTAAAATGTATATTTTGTATTCTATTTATATATTGTTTATTCCATGTGCCCTGTTTCTTGTTGCACTGTGTAAACTGGAGCCACGTCGTCTCGTCTCTCTGTATATCTGTACAGTATATAGCAGAGATGACAAACTTTACTTTGACTTTGACTTTGATCTTTATGAATAATGAATTTAATGCAAATATCTAAAAATACAAAAATACAAAAAATACTCCCTCCAACACTTCAACAGAACTAGTTGAAAACCCCTGGACTGTATCACAATGACATTGCTTGGTGATTTTCTGGCTGTGGCATAAAATTTCAGTAGCAACTATAGCTGCTCAATCTGTGATCCATGTCCAATCTGCGTGCAATGTGAAGTAATTTAGAAAAATTGATTGCATTCATCGCAATGCATCTCAATGCATCAAGATATCGAATCGAATAGCTGACGTGATAATCGAATCGAGAGACGCTCATCAACATTATATATTAAGACTAGAATTTTTTCATTTTTCCTTATATTAATGTAACATTTCAAGCTTTCAGTCATCCATACTGTATAAACATTGTTATGAACTCTCACACAAAAATAATTCATTTCCAACGTGCATTATGATGATGCGAGTTAAATGGCACTGAGATAAAATGAGAACATTTTCAACTTTTATTAAGTCCTAAACTCATTTTCTAGCATTTTCTCACTCACAACCTGCATCAGAGGTTTTCATACAGATGAGGAATGAAAAATAATAATTACTCAACAAAACTGTCACAATAAATACGTTGCTACTCACTGTCAGACGTATTTTGTGCGTTTCTAATGACTTAAAACACATTATTTTATTTTTACTATTACCAAAGGTATTAAATGAAGAGGAACTGATTCTTCTTGTATTCTAATTTTAATTAAGTAAAAATGAAAAAGAAAAAGTTGTGATAAAGTAGCCCAAGAGTTCCACACAATTCGCTGTCATTCTATAACAGATATACTTCAATTAACACGAACATTAAGACTCGACATTAATACTCTTCATGTGCCATTAATCAATAAGTGCAGTAATTAAGGATGAAATATTATCACTTGTCATGAGTTATTTATATTTCATTTAACGTATCTAAATCATTTGTTGTCTAAGTATGCCTTTTACACTACAAAGCTCTGACATTATATATTAATAGTAGTATGTCTGTCACTCCTCTGCACTCTTCTATCGTTCTCAGTCCCCAAAATTGCTGATTCTGACCGAATACTAGGAGGGGGAAGAGGAGAGGGAGGGAGAGGCAGTCTCAGGATGTGGTAAAAATGTTTAAGTGTTGAAACGTCTGTCACACTTCTCTATAATATTAAATGAGGAAAAGACAGAAAGAGAGAGATACAGAGAAAGATCCCAGAAAGATCTCTTTATTAAACATGTTGGTCTGTATTTATCTACTCCTCTGTTTGCGGCAGGTGGCTTCAGGTGAGTTCCACATGGAAAAATTTCACTATTTTATGACAACATACAATATTTTCTTTTAATTACTTTATTTAATGGCTTCTCATTCTGAGATAACAGCACTAAGCACTGAGTTAATAACTGTTCACACACGGGGTTTGATGCTGCTCTTTAGTGATGTACAGGTCACTGTGAGAGGAATTATAATGTGCACAACTTAAAGATGATAACGATGTCATTTTTGGATTTGTGGATTTACAGGCTGCACTAAGAAGGGAGATGGAGAGACTCTTCTGTTCCATAAATCACCAGGAGAGTCAGTCTTGCTGCCCTGCTACTGTTCTGATGAAAAGACCAGCGCTGAGAAACGTTCATGGAGCTACACAAAGACAACCACCGACAATCAAGATAAAGCAATATCCAATGAGGCGGAACACTACAGAGACAGAGTTAAGATTTTTCCAACAAATTCCTCTCTACAAATCACAAATCTGACAAATGAGGACGGTGGATATTACTGGTGTAAAATCAGTGGTGAAGGTACAACATACATACACCTTGAAATTAAAGGTCAGACAATCTTTTCAAACCCCCCTGCAGAGCATACAGCAGATTAACATGAATGTTTGATATTTCATTTCTGTTTGTTGTAATACTAATGTGACTGCACGTTCTTTGTTTATAGGCTGCAGTTTGTCTGAAAATAAAGCAACAGTTCCAATGTTTCAAAAATTATCAGGAGAATCAGTACTTCTAGACTGCAGTTGCACTGACCTGAAGGAAACAACTGAGAAAGTGAAGTGGAGAACACCAAACAACAAATATCATAATTTTACTGAGCTCAAACTGCATTACAAAGACAGAGTTCAGATGTTTAATCTGACATCTCCAGGAAATCTCTCCATACTGATCTCAGAGCTGACTGAAGAGGACGCAGGATCGTATTCATGTTGGATTAATGAAAATCAATATAAGAACTTCAGTCTCACTGTCAAAGGTAGGACACTGGATTTTAATTAGAGTTTTATGTAAACTACATCTTCCACAATCAGTTTTTTATCTTGCGCTAGAATACTCTGAGCCACGTTAAACATTTACAAGATCGTTTGAGTTGCATTTACGGCATTTAGCTGATGCTCATATACACAGCGGCTTCCATTTTCCTAATTACAAAGACAGTCTCCCTGCAGCAACTTGAGGTACAAGGTCTTTCTCAGTGGGTCCAGTGGTGGCAGTGCTGGAGGTGCTATTTGAACTCATGACCACTTGGTACAGAGATGAGCATCCTAACCGCTAGACCACCACCATCAAGTTAACAGTTTAAGTCTTGCTCGTAATTTGATAAAAGTTATAAATACCAGTTAAGGAATGACACTCTCCAGAATTTACCCTGCTAGCATGCTCATGTTTGTTTTTAGGCATCCAGTCAAACTGTTAGTGCTAATGTTAAAAAAAACATAGAGCTTTGTTTCAGAACAAAATCCATTATGATAGTATAAAGTGCTGCTCTACGTGTTAACAGTCTGCCAACTGCCAAAGACTGAGGAGCAGATCTTTAAAAAATACCCAGGAGAGTCTGTTCTCTTGCCCTGCTCCTGCTCCAACCAAAGTACCAGACCTAAGACCTTCAAATGGGAGCATGTAGACTCAGGTGGGACTGAGGTGTCCAACCAGACCCCAAGATACGCGGGACGAGTTCACATGTTTAATGAGAACCAACCATCAAATCTCACTCTACACATCTCAAACCTGACTGAAGAAGACCAGGGAACGTACAGGTGCTCCATCAACAGCAAGCAGTCCATCAACATCAGCCTCTCTGTTAAAGGTGAATAGCAAAACTTTAAATACTTCTCTCATTGCTTTAATACACTATAATTTGACATAAATATGGCACGTACTTTGAGAGAACTGTGTGCAGTGAGGGCAGGAAACTGTAGCTGTAATGGAAAGTAGGTAGAATGTATGGTTTAATTAAAAAAAAACAGAAGTGCAGATGCAGGAAAAAGCAGAAACTGAGGAATCAGAAATAGACAAAAAACATTACCACTGTACAACCAAAGATGCACTGTCATCACAAAGAGAAAAAAGAACTGAATATTGGAATATTGGATGGACATTAATGAGTGTTCCACAGTTCTCAAAATAGTTTGGGTGTGACTATATTAATGTGTAAATTCCCAGCTGAGTCATGTGTAAAACCCCTTAAGAATCCTTACACATACTCAAAGCAGGGCCAGACTGCCATGTTCCACGAGGCCAAAAATATTTGCCAGCAGCATTGACAATGTGAATAAGTTCTGATGCTTCTATACGCTGCTCTGTGTGTCGACAGGCTGCGCACTGTCAGAGACTGAGCAACAAAAGATTAGCAGATATCAAGGAGAGTCTGTTCTCTTGCCCTGTTCCTGCTCTGACCCAAAAACCAGACCTAAGACCTTCAAATGGGAGCATGTAGACTCAGGTGGGACTGAGGTGTCCAACAAGACCGCAAACTACACAGGACGAGTCCACATGTTTAATGAGAACCAACCATCAAATCTCAGTCTACGCATCTCACACCTGACTGAAAAAGACAAGGGAACGTACAGGTGCACCATCAACAGCAAGCAGTCCATCAACATCACACTCTGTGTTACAGGTAAGCTACTTGTTTAGGAGTTTTTCCTGATTATAGCTCAGTATACATTGTGGTTAATATTCCATGTATCACATGACGTCATCGAAACATTGCCGCTCATCTAGTATGACAGTGGTTTGCTGTTATGAACACAGCACACAAACGTACATTTGGCACATCTTTTGGTTTGGTACATTTTTTAATTTTTACTTTCAATGGTTTCAGTAAACTTGTCTTTTTAAAACTGTTATGATGTATGAGTTGTATTAGGGGTTGTAACTCGCAAGTTTCATCATGGTATATTATTTTATCGATTTAACGGTAATTGATTTGACAACGTCAAAGGTACCTCAGTGGTACTATTGCTCAGTGGTGGTCCAGGACTTGGAGTGGCAACTTAGTCATTACCCTAACCATTACAGTACCAACTGTTCCAATACTGATGGTACTGGAACAGATGGTAGTGTTCCAAAACCAATGCCCACAGAGTTGAATTTTTTGATCTTATGATATTAGCGATATGATAAAGTTATAAAAATATTTTACGTTTCGTGTAGCAGGCAAACATAGCATTGTTTGCGGTGCAATACATTGGGATGCTGCTGGGATGTACGCATCTCCCACTTTGTGAGACGCCTCACTCTCACCAGTGATCAACAGAGTTTTCTTGTTAGAGTGCATATTTTTTCTGGTTTTGTTTTTTCACCAAAAATGTCTCAACTTACAGTATTTTCAAGTTATGATGGCGTCATCGATGGCGGTAGTCGATAACTACCTGTACGTCTATAGGCAAAGAATGTCAAATTATATTTTAGTCGCTTAATATAATGCTAAATGGTCTCATATCAATTGCTGGTATCTGAATTCAGACTCAGTTGCATTGTGGCAGATTTTGTGATATCGTCAGAATCATTGTCCGTTGAGTCAATATCAGAGGTGGAAAGAGTACTGAAAATTTGTACTCAAGTACAAGTACTGTTACATTGGTTAAAATGTACTCAATTACAAGTAAAAGTACTGGTGTCAAAAATACTTGAGTAAAAGTACAAAGTACTCTTCTCAAAAACTACTCAGAGTATTAATTACTTTTTAACCGATGGATGTTTTATTGCGTCGTCAATAGCAGGCATTCGATTCGATTCACCAGCATAAAATATCTACGTTCAAAGCACATTTCTCAGATGAACAAGGTATAGAAAGGCAATTTGTTTTGTAAATAAATGTAGATATAAAGCAGAAATTTTGTTTGGTAAAAATGTTGACAAAAATGTTTTTGAACATGCATAGAACAGTTTAAACTTTTCCCAATACACTGCGAACAACAGGCAGCGGGCACTCGTCCTCCGTCTTTTCTCCATCATGTTCACGGTTGACAGTGTTGTCTTCTGTCTCCATTTTGGCTTCTTTGTCTCCAAATCTTCAGTGTATAAATTAGTTTGTACTCCACTGTGTAGTTCCTCCAGACACCTGTACCTGCTGCTGCAGCGGAGTTTATTCTTTGCTTACGTCATAGATTAATTGGCGCGGTCGCGATTGCACAGCCTTATTGGCTACAAAGATGCAGCTGAAAGGTTTGAATATTAATTCAAATTGTGGGCGTACTCAGTAGCGACTTTTGATTTTATAAGTAGCGAAGTAGATTACATGGTGTAAATTGTACTCAAGTACGAGTAAAATTACACACTTGAAAAACTACTCATAAAAGTACAAGTACCCAAAAAATCGACTTAATTACAGTAACGTGAGTATTTGTAATTCGTTACTTCCACCCCTGGTCAATATAATATTGTATAGTGATGAAACTTGTCATTTGCACACCCCTAATGTGAGCCCTTTCCCTGTGCAAATGGTTATAACCTGTACATGTTTACAGCTCAAATCACCACTGGATTCTTCTTCGAATTCCTACAACAATATATGGTCCATATCATCAGCATAATTTTACTGATATTGCTGATACTCACAGCTCTTTGCATCTACAGGAAATATGGTATGTACACATACATTACACATTATCCAATCTACTGTATTGTTTACAAGTTTGTCAATTAATGACAAAGTGCTCTTCTAACAATCAAAAACCTAATTATTTATGTTTCTATTTGTATGCCTTATGTTAATGATATCATAAGTGGCAAAATATCAAATGTTAAAATTGATAATGCAAGCTTTTTCAGGAATCTGTAAGATAGGTTCAGGGATAATGGAAATAATAAAAATTTCTAACATTTATTTTGGTAATTGTTTTGAAACAATTCCATAAATGTGCATATCATGGTCTGACTGGTAAATCTTGATACATTTATGCTCTTTTTTATTGATACATTATTGTCTTCAAGAATAATTTTAGTTCCTGGAACTGTGAAACAAATAGATGTGCAACTGTGTTGGGAGTTCCGCATTGTGTTCATGACACATTTTAAGCATTAAAAAAGATCATTTCAAATTTGATCAATTACCACACATTTTACATTTGCTCTAAAGAAACGAGAAACTCATTGGTATCACTTTATACTATATAAAGGGTTATAAATGATTTATTATCAGGTTATTATTTAAAGGTAGTGAGTGATTATTTGTCATTGTGAACACAGCACAAGAACGTTTACCAGCTTTTTTTGGCAGCCCGGGGAGCACTGCTTGGGGACGGTACCTCGCTGGGACTTGAACTGGCTAACTTCTGATCACAGGGCCAACTGCCCTTGTAGAGCGTCTTCTGATCATCAAAATGTTTGTTTGCATATTGACAGTTATATTTAAATTTCCAGGAAGCAAGAAGAATAGAGTGGAAAAAACGGATCGCAAACAAAAAGATGAGGTGAAAAATGATTACTTTTTATCACAGTTAATTTGTGAACACTCAATACGTTGACTAATGTGTGTGTTTCATCGTTTTCAGGACGACATAACATATACTACCGTAGTCCATGGCAGGACGAGGAAAGTGTTGCAACACCAGGTACATTTCTATATCAAATTTTTGCAAAAGACATATATTAAATTTAACTTGCAAATTTGTGCTTTGCAGATATAAGACATCCCTGTAACAAACCTTTTGCAATGGCTCAGAAAAATATTTAAGCCATTTTTCCCCACTCTTCATGTGCGCTTGTTCTGTCAGTTGGCAATGCACCAAAACGAATGTCTTCAAAAATAGGAAGGTGTCATGGTACGGTTGCAGGAAGGGGATGAGGACACTAATGCAGGCATACAAAAACAGGTTTATTACGGGAGAACAGAAACCAGACAAAAACAGGCAGGGCAAAACAGAGTCCACGAAAATAGCAAAAACTGAGGTCCAAAACACGGGTGGAGCTCGTGCCCCCAGTGAGCGTGGCTGTGGCCAAAAACGGGAGAGCCTCCGTGGGGAAACCAGGAGAAGGAGCGCCTTGCACTCCTCAAACACCCACGAGGCGAAACAGAAGCGATCCCGGCACTGCGCCGGATGGGAATCGGGGAAGAGGACCTCACTGGGGAACACGAGCCTGGGGAGCAAACAAGAAAGAGGAGTGAAAACAAAGAAGCAAAACGGGGCAATTCAAAAAGGGACAAAAACCAAACCAGAATCAAAAAGGGTCCAAAGTCCAAACAGGGCAGGAAGGGTCCAAAATCCAAATGAAGAAGGGAGCAGGAACAGGAACAGGAAATCCAAAAAACCCAAAAACACGACACGAACAACCACACGTTTCATGAGGGAGACAGACTCGGAGACACTTGGGTTAAACTGGTTTAAATAAGAGCACAGAACTCAATAAACGAGTGCTCTCACCAATCCCAAACTCAAGGCAGAACGAGACAGAGCTGAACTCAATGATAAGCGAGGGGTGTTCTAAACAGACACTGACCTACTGGGAAGGGAGCACGCAGTGCAGACAACATACCAGGAAGTAGGGTGCGCTCTAGACAGAGAGTGACTATCAGAATGGCACGAAGTGCAGACACAGAGCCCAACAGTGAGGAGCAAGCTAACACAGAGAGCTAAGGCTAACTCGAGGAGACATGAGGAGCACACACACTCACACACACCACAGACACGCCACCCAAAGTGAACCCAGAAGACCAGAAACAATAAAACAGACACTTATCTGGGTTCACGGTGGCACGGTCCCGTCCAAGTCGGGCAGGACCGTGACAGAAGGTTAAAATTACATTTTTCATTATCTTTTCTGCAAATTCTGTTTCAGCTTCAGTCGTTCATTTTTATTTCAGTTAATAACAGTTTTGCTACTAGTTGTAATTATGTGGGATTTTTCAAAATTGCTTTAAATCATTGATTTACATTGCGATTATGTTGGCAAATTGCATTGTTGACTGTTGTAATATAATAGTTAGCTATACTAAATGTTACTAAGCAAAAGTTGCTAGTTTCTGAGAATTCAATACTAATCAATTAACTGTTTTGTGACAATGTAGAAATTTGTGACTTTTTACTTTTTGTAAATTTAAAAGAGGCTTGACTACTAAAAACCTCCCAAAAAATTAGTCGTCAATATTAGTAAGCTCCTTCCCAACCCTGTCTAATCGCATTCTTTCTAGGATAACGTGACATACGCCTCAGTGGTGCATGGAAAGAAGAACGAAGCATCAGAGGTGGGTTCATGCCAACTCGGACTTTAAATGCATGCAAAGAAAGAACAGAAATGATTACAAAGAGCAGAAAAGGTGCAACAAGTAGAGGGTTTTGTGCTTTTTCACAGGTTTGATATTTTTGTGTGACAGAGATGACTCAGTGACATGGTGAAGGGACTTGTGACACGCAACAGTTTGTTACAGTGGCCGTGGTGCTATTTCCTGATAGCTTCAGTGTCCGTCACTCTTGTCAAAGTGTGAGAGAGGAGAGAGAAAAAGCGAGAGTAAATAATAAGTGTTAAGTAATGCTGGTTAGACCAGCTAGCCTTTTGTCCCAAGATCAAATCCAACTGTTCAAAGTCAAAGTAAACTTTATTGTCACCTCTGCTTGCCATCTGCCGTCTGCTTCACAACGTGGCTCCAGTTTTAACAGTGCAACAAGAAACAGGGAACAAGGAACAAATAGGGCATATAGGAAGTTGCATTTTGTGACCCTAGAGGGACTTGTTTTACATTTTTGGGGCAGTTGGTCACGTAGCGGTTAGGGAGTTGGCTCCGTTATCAGAAGTCCCCGACCAGTAAAAGTACCACTGAGGTACTCATTAGCTGCCCACTGTTGCTTCACGAATGGGTCAAATGCAGAAGTCACATTTAATTGTGATGCACTGTGTTTTGTGCTGGGCTGTGTTCACAATAACAACAAATCATTCATTCATTCATTATCCAAAGCTCTGGATCCCAGCTGGGGTGGTGGCGGGACCAGAGCCTATCCCGGGAACCTATGGGTGTACGGCGGGAAACAATTCTGGGCAGGTGCCAAGACACCCCAGGGCACATGCACTCACACAATCATACTCACATTCACATCTTATGGGGCCAATTTAGAGTCGCCAATTTACCTATATTGCACGCTTTTGGACTGTGGGAGGAAACTGGATCACCCGGAGGAAACATGAAACATGAACACGGGGACCTTCGAAAAGGCCCCACGGCCGACAAGGGACTGGAACCGAGGACCTTCTCACTGTGAGGCGGCAGTGCTAACCACTGTGCACTGTGCCGCCCTGACAACTGACCGTTCACACTCAGATTCTAAATGCACACAAAGAAAGAAGCAACAAGGTGATTTCTGAGAGTAGACACTGCCCTCGGCGTGAATTTCTTTTCACAGGTTTTAAGTTTTCAAGTTACAAGGATGGTGCAATGGCTTGGTGGAGGGACTTGTGTCATGCAGTGATTAGTTGTGGTGGTAGTGGCGCTAGTTCTTGATGGGGTTACTGCTCGCCACTTGCTACTTTCTGCTCTGGGAGGGAGGAAGGGAGGAAGTCAGAAAAAGAGAGAAAGAAAGAGTTTAGGACAATGTTAAATGCGGTCTGATAGATGGTTAGTAAGGCTAATGCTTGGCCCCGTGATTGGCACGTCAGTGGTTCATGTCCCAGACCACTGAGGTACTCAGGAGCAAGGTACCATCCCCTATAGATTTCTAGTCCATCGCCAAACACTCGGCTACAACTACCATAGTTGCTCAAGGGAGACTATCCTTGTACTTAGGAAATGGAACTCCATCTGGCTAAGAGTGTCTGCAAAACGTAAATGTGGTGCTCAGCCACTGTCCACACCTGTGGTGCTAAAGTGTAGACAGGTGATCACTCTGCATGCTGCTAAGTGACTTTCCGATACTGCTGAAAAGGGTTTATGTGGGATCGGCAGAAGTGTGTTGCGAAACTAGAAAACCATCAGAAGCAGTTTTGTGGTGTGCACAAGATGTTTCTCCAGAGTGACGTGGAATACACCTTCCTATGTCATGACAAAAAAGGAAGTGCTACAACTACAGCTCTGTTAATAGTGTATGTGTTAATATGGCACACAGGAGCTTCATGTATTAAAATCTGCTATATCCAGTATTTGCACTATTGAAATAGAAATGCATTGTGGTTCCTTCTAATGTACAATATCTTACAGAGAAATCAGAAATAACACTCACGTAGAATGTAAAGTTTCTTATCAAGCAAAACAAAGTTGAAACACTGATTAAAGTCCTGAGTTGAAAATGGATTATTGTGTTTATTTTTTCACAGGATGAGGTGGCTTACGCAACTGTGACTGCGAAGAAAAAGAAAGACAGAGCGCACAAAAAGGTGAGTGCACACCATCTAGAATTCAACAAATTCAGCTATTTAATTTTACTAGTAATTTTAATGCAGTTTAACTTTTTAAGTTGAACTACACATGCTCTTAAAGTCATAGAACTTATCTTTGACTTAACAACTCAGGTTTTAACCCTGAAAACTCATAAAACTGAGTTGAAATTGCTTAAGTTAATGAAATGTGATGAAACTGATGACATTGAGCAACTTTTACTTGCTAATGCTTCTGTTAAAATTACTCAAATGGTGTCATGGATACTTCCAGACTTTTTCCCAGGTGGCCATTAGGGGCCAACATGCAATTTTTGTCTGTTGTCAGTCTATATGTCAATCTTCCCCTTTGTACTGCCCACATTTACTGTTACGGGATTTAAACCACGACCCTCAGATCACGGGGCCAGTTCCTTAATAGTTACACTACCAACTGCCCAAGTGAAAGGGATGTCTCGCATTTGAGCTGAAGTTTCATATCTTACCCAGTGGCAGATTTGACAAATGGTTGTGCAAAAACTACACATTTTTCATGCATGCTGGAGGAAAAAGAGATATAAAATAAGCTGTAAGGTATCAACTGAAATGATTATTTTCCTCGTTTTCGGCTGAAAAGGACCCAACCTTCTCAGCTATAGCTCTTGAAAAGGTGAATAAAGTGGAACAAGAGGTGAGTGATGAAATTTTACAGTCTGTGTGCAGATACAAATCATTGGTGGTAGACACTTTAATTATTGTGGTTATTTTTTCACAGGACGAAGTGGTTTACGCAAGTGTGGCCGTGATGAAAAAGGAAGAACGAGCGCATAAAAAGGTGAGTGCAGTCTAGAATTATATGCTCCAAAAAATTATGTAGGATGTGGATCAAGATTCAACTTTGTGCTTTGTGTGTCTTTCCAGGAAAATGCAAGCAACTCGGCTGCAGCCTCCAAATCTCAACAGCAGTCAGAAGAAGCCACTGTTTATGCCAGTGTGAAAAGAAATAGCTAGGTGTGTAATGATACATTGATTTTAATGGAAATTGTATGGTAGCAGACTTTGTGACATCTGATCGATAATATATTGTATTGTGAGTCTTGGAAAATATTTTGAGAATTGTTCTGAGAGAAGTGTTATCATGTTTAAGTTTAAACTGCTAATGACCAGATGAGGTAAAACAAAAATCTGATGGTCAAAGTTGATTAATTTAGTTTAGTATAATCAGTAGTAATTATTTTTAGATATTTGCCTCATCTTTGATTATATATTTGCTTTATTATTTGCCTTATTAACTGTTTGTTTCTAAGTGAGGATGGTGGTGATGGACATGTGTTTTTATGCCAAATAAATAAATGAATAAATAAATAAATAAATACTTTTTTTTTAAAATGCTGGAGTTGCAAGCCCACTACTAAATCAATGTCGCTTCCTATAAGATTTTCTGGTGAGTACAGTAAATGTAAATGTTAGTTACACTGAACTAAGCTTAACAGAATTACTTGCTGCTTAACACAGTTTAAAACTAACATTTATTCAATAATGTTAGTGTTATATTTACTGAAAAGGACAGTGCAAAAACTTACAGGAATACTGTTATTAGTCACCTTTAAATAAATGTCAGATCAAAATGGGGATGAATAATATGTAAAAGCTGCTTTGTGAAAAGAACAAAGCGTTTAAAAGTGCTCGAAGTAAATCAGTTTTTTTTGTTCATGTTTTTATTTTAAAAGTTTAGTTTAGGCAGTTCAAGATTCAAGATTCAAGATTCTTTATTTGTCACATGCAAGTTATACAAGTACAAAATGCAGTGAAATGTATCCCGAACCGCTCCTGACTGCAACTGGGCATAATTCAAAATTAAAAATATAAAATACAATTTAAATTTTAAATAAAATAAAGTCACAGTACAAACTGGAATGAAAGGAGATAAGGGAAAGGTACAAATAAATAACTGTTCTTATATACACGATGACAGGTGCAGTGTGACTATTTAAAGTGACTGTTTAACTCTTTGAACTCCATGAGCGCAATTTGCGTCCATTTTTGTTACCTTTAGTCTAAGACTCATAACTCGCGACAGGGGGAACACACATGTATAACACACATATCACTGAAATCGAGAAGACTTACCCTATACGATCATCTAAGTGTTTATGTAATAAACGCGTTTGTGTAATAAATTATTCAAGAGTAATCGTGTGCGCAAAAGAGAGTAAATTTAAAGGGTTTCCCCACAAAAAAACACTGTTGAAACTCCATAAAACATCCTTATTATTTACTTTAGGCGCAAATAAAGCGTGCGTTCACTTCTGCGATAGTCCACACACTTGTCGTTGGATAATTTATTTATTCCGTGCCGAATCTGCCGATAAAAATAACGCGAATATGTGCAACCTGGAGCCAAGCGCAACTGGTGCGTTCGCGGCCGGTGCGCCAGCGCGCTTGTGTATAGACCCGTTCCCGCGTAAAAGCGCAACCTTTTACTAGTTGTGCAAGAACGGTCTACCTGATTTATTTGGAACGTTTTATATAAATCATCCCGGCGAAAAAACGTCTCTCTACCAAAGAAGTACTTGATTCAATTTTTGGATCAAGTGATGAGGACGTTGGATCTGGTTTTGAAAGTGTTTTTTCGGAGGATGAACAAATGTTTTTCCATGACAGAGATCCTGCACAGGATGATCCCAGACAAATGTAAGTGTTGCTCTGAATAAATACTGTATATGTACAATAAGGAAATGCAGTGAATATAAACAAAAATAACCTCTGAACAAATTTATTACGTTTATTTCTTCTTATTGTCATTATTATTATTATTGTCATTATTATTATTATTAGTAGTAGTAGTAGTAGTAGTAGTAGTAGTAGTAGTAGTAGTAGTTGAAAATAAGCACATATTTTAATATTGAAATAAGCCATAGAATGTCCCAAATTGAAAAAAAATATATAACAATGGCTATGGACCTTTACCCTACACATTTCTAAAGTTAAATCTCTACTGGAAAACATTGTCTTGTAGAAATAAAAGAAAAAAAGTAAAATTTCACTAGGCGAAAACTACAATTTGCTCATAAAAATGATAATATCAAGATCTTACTTGTTAGTTTCAAATCAAATAATTACATAAATAAGTAGCCCCGGGTCTTCTAAAAAAAACAACATAAGCCATGAATGGCTAGCTTATGGAATTAAAACGTTATAGCCCAATAAATAAAGGGATGCAAAAACACTCAAAAATGGCCCGGAGTTCAAGGGGTTGAAGTGCCGAGTGCAACTGCACAGCAGTGAACAATGTAGCACATAGCAAACAGAGGAGGAAGATGTAATATTGGAGAGAGAAAAATGGCAGACAGTATAAATGATCATAAACAATAGGATGAGAGACAGTATGGAATGGCAAAGGCTTTTAGAGAAAAGGCATGTCCTGATTCAGAAGACGGATGGCCTGAGGATAGAAACTCCTCCTGAGTCTCTCTGTTTTGGCCATGATGGTGCGGAACCTTCTGCCTGATTGCAGAAGATAAAAAAGTCTGTTTCCGGGATGAGATGAGTCTTTTACAATCCTGATTGCCCTGGTCCTACATCTCTTGGTGTAAATGTGCTGCAGAGAAGGGAGAGCTGACGTGCAGCAGCGCTCTGCTGCCCGGATCACTCTCTGGAGGGCTTTCTGGTCCTGAACACAGCAGTTCCCGTACCAGGACAAGATGTTCTGTGTGACGATGCTCTCCACAGCACCAGAATAGAAAGCTTTCAGCATGGTAGGGGAAACCCCAAATCTCCTCAGCTGTCTGAGGTGGTACAGACGCTGCTTTGCCTTCTTGATTTGAGCATTAATATGATCGGCCCATGTCAGGTCCTCAGAGATGTAGATGCCGAGGTATTTGAAAAAACATACCTTTTCCACTGGAGCACCGTTGATGGTGAGGGGTCTGTAGTCACGGGGTCTCCTGCTGAAGTCCACCACCAGCTCCTTCATCTTGCTGACGTTCAGCTGGAGGCAGTTTTCCTGACACCAGAGTGGCAGATTCTCCGCCTTGTCCATGTAGGCCGTCTCATCATTGTTGGAGATTAACCCCAACACCACTGTGTCATCCGCAAACTTGACAATGTTGTTGGAATTGTGGGTGGCCACACAGTCCGAAGTGCAGAGTGAATACAACAGCAGAGAAAGCACACACCCTTGAGGAGCTCCTGTGTTGGTGGTGATGCTGCTGGAGACACACCTGCCCGCCCGCACCACCTGAGATCTGCCTGTAAGGGAGTCCAGCACCCATGCGCACAAGCGGTTGTTGAGTCCCAAGTCTCTCAGCTTAGTAAACAGTCTATAGGGCACTATTGTGTTAGAGTAACTTTAGGGACTTGAACTGTCGACCTTATGATCATAAGATCAACTCCTTAACCACTAGGCTACCAACTTACTTCTCAAAATAAATAAGTAAACAAATGTACAAATAAACAAATATACAAATACTCAAAACTGACCCAGTTGGGATTCAGCGGTTCAGATAATGAATGAATGAATGAATAATAATATTTTGACAAAATAGCTCAGCAGCTGGGACCGATTCTAAGAGTTGCTGTCTAAACCCCTCGATTCTTTGCCAATGGTAATCTGAATCGGAGTCGATTCTAAAATGTTCCGAATCAAACTGCATTGGAAATACGTAGATGAGTCGGATAAAGAGTCGGCTCACACGAGTCCAAACGGTGCGGTGCAGTTCCGCGGTTGATCGGCAGATGGCGGCGCAGCGCCACGTTTCACTTCCTCACAGCGCGGCGATGCGGCTCATGGAGATTTTTGATGCTGACCAAACAAAAATGTTTAATCTGATTAAAAGAGAGTAAGTATTTATTTAGAAAACAAGACAATATAGTAGGATAAAAAGAGTTATTTAATTTCATTAAAAAAAAGAAAAAAATAATAATAATGCTATTGTGTTAAATAAGAAAATACAATTAATATTAGTATTATGAATTAGTATATAAAAGTGTTTTATTATATAAGACAAATCTAGAACAAAATGATATTATTATATATAATATTAAATATCTTTATTTTATTATACCATGTTAATTTTATTATAATTTTTTTTTGCTATATATTATTATTTTTCTGTGTACATGTCAAATAAAAAATCATCATCATGACATGGATCAACATCCTTCTTGTTCTAACTGGGTAGATATTCATGACTGATGTGGAGGGAGTGATGCAGCCTCTCCTCCTCTCCTCCTCCTCCTCCTCCTCTCATCATCACTCCATCCTCGCTCCTCTCCCAGTCAGAATGAGCATCGACCTGCACAGAGCCACATCCGTCTGATGAAGTGGTGAAGATGCTCCTGAGCTCATCAGGGGAACACGTCGCTCTGGTGAGGATGTGCTATATTTACAGCCTTATTTTACACTCTCTTATTATTGAGAAATAGCATACTGAAAAAAGACACTTTAAATAAATATAAACATTTATAATATTATATGTAATATGATATATATAATATTAATATACAGTGTATATATATTTATTTAATTCAACAATACTCAAACTATATAAATATATTTTACCTTTATTACTTGTTCTTACTGTTCTCTTTAATTGAGCTGCAGTTGCATACTGCATGTGAACGGTACAAAATAAATAAAATATTTTTAAAATTAATGAATGAATAAATTCAATTTATTTATTTGTTTATTTATTTATTGCTGTGGATGAGAATGTTTAATTTTTTCTTGCTTGTGTTTGTGTGTTGTGAGTAGCTGCTGGTGTTTGGTGTGGAGATTGTGATGGTGATGTCATGGCACGATCTGGACAACAGCGAGTACGACTGCTGGCCGCTGGACAAACCGGACGAGTTAAACATGATCAACTGCGGAGGTGCGCATTATTCCAGCAGTCAAATCTGATTTTAAGCATTCCACCTGAAATATTACACACACAACACACAACATTCATTCTTAATTAATATGTTCATAGAAAGGCAATAAACAGATGACAAATAGAAATTGAGAGTTTACTTATTTATATATTTCTATGAACAAAAATCTCTTATTTGTATTCCAGTGTATCATATATAGTTTTTCTTTAGGTGTGTGTCCATGGGCTAAAATCTTACAGGTTTTCTTTAATTTACTCAATATACTGTGGTGTAATTTTAGATGGAAAAATGTTTTAAAAGGTATAGCTGTACCAGTATTTATTTATTTATTTATTTATTTATTTATTATTTATTCATTCACTCCTCCATTCATTCATTCATTCACTCATTTATTACTGTAAACAAGAATCTCATACTCTAGTACTAGTGTACTAGTGTGTGTGTACAGGTTTAGAGATGGCCTGGGTGTTGCGTCCCCCGGATAAAGTTTTAAGCGGTGAGGAGTTTGATGTGATTTACTCAGTAACGGTGAGAGACGAGTTTTACCAGTGGGCTGTGGACAACAACGTGTTTATTCACCGGTACAGACACACACACACACACACACACTCACTCTTCTTCATCATCACTTTATTATCCTTTGCCCTCATATAGGTGCTAGTGTTTGATTGTGTGTTTGTGTGTTTCAGGTCAATCACGGACGTGGCCGAGGCTCGAAGATTCTGTGAGGAACATGAGTGTCCGAGCAACTGGAAAGATGCAAATGGACAAAACTGTTGCATTCATCACGCAAACATACACTCCTGCCCCATGGGATACATGGTAATAACACACACACACACACACATTAGACTGACCTTGCAAAATGTAAGAAATGAGTAAAAGCAGAAGGGTCACTACTTAAGCTTTTTTGTCCTTTCTCTCTCTCAGAAAGCTGCAGAAGAGAGGATTTGTGGTCCTTGGATTCCTGATGACGGCCAAATTTTTACACACACAATCTCTACATCTGGTAAAATGACTCAAACCAACTGGACTGCCAAGGTGAGCCTAACACGTATACACTCTGTTTCTCTCCCACACACGTTTACCAAACTCTTCTTTGGGCAACATTATGCAAATTTTATGATGGTACCTGTTTGTGTAAAACATTAGCTTATTAGATTTTCTTCAATTCTGTAGTTGTGTAATGTTTTACTATTCCGATGCAAACATTATAAGAACGATCTTGCGAACAAGTATAGAACACAAACTATTCTTGAGAACAAATATAAGAAAAAATTTGCTACTGTCTGCAGGTGGTGTTGTTCCATGAGGGTTTGACCTCGCTTATTGCCCATATCCGAGTGGGAAACATGCAAGCGGCGCTGGAGGCCAAAAGCACCGTCCTGCCAACAATCAGTACTGCAGCACTCACCACATCCATAATTAATAATAAATGATGATTTCTACATATATCTACATCAATTAAACAATCAGTGAGCTCATAGCATCATCAAGAATGGAAAATTGATCAGACATCATATGCTGTATATTTTAATGTCACTTTATATAAAATAGAAGGTCTGTTTTTATTAAACAACATAAATGTCAAAATGATATGTTAGTTGCCGTTTTGTGATTTGGCTTCTGAATTGAGTCGAAATCGAAATTGTATCATAACATTGTTTAAACTGACGTGATAGAATTTGTGATTCACACTACACACAATGCTTCTTTACCTGAGATCAGAAGAAGTGCAACATGTGATTCTGTACATTGTGTGTTTGCAGTGTGTGGTGACGGTGTGTGTGAGGTGGAGGAGAACTGCTTTAAGTGTCCAGCTGATTGTGGTGACTGTCCACTCAGTGCTTCGGTACGCGCCACCATCGGCCTCACTGTGACCGTCATCATCATCAGCTTCTTCGTCACAGCTATGGTGAGAACACACACACACACACACATACACATAACCACACACAAGCACACAATTTAATTAATCAACAATAATTCTACTATACTTTTTCTTGTTCTTTAGTGGTTTAGATACCAAAAGCAGAAGTTGTTTTGGGATGAGAGCTGGGTCATTGACTTTGGCCACATAAAACAAGGTACTCTTCAATCAATCAATCAATTAATCAATCAATCAATCAATCAATCTACTAGTTTATGCTGTTTCAATCTCTGTTGGTGTTGTATCTTAAGTTGTGTGTCGCTCTGTGTGTGTTTATGCATGTGCATGTCTGTATGTAATGCGTGTAATGTGTGTGTGTGTGTGTGTAGACTATATTGCCAGGGCAGCGATGGGCAGCATCATCAGTGTTCCGGCTGCAAACAGTGACTCTAATGCCAGCTGTGTGACAGCGCTGAGCTCCTGCACCGGCATGCCAACCTCACGCAAGCAGCTCTACACACACACAGGCATCTAGTGAGCACACACACACAAACAAAAAACACACAACATGCTGGATGCAAGTTATACCGCCACACCTAACCCTAAGCCTACCGCAGCTTCAGTAACCAATAAAATATGAGGAAAAATAACAAAAAATTGTTCATTAATTTTAACTGAAGTGCATTTCACCGTGATAGCAATTTGAGGTCATATCGCCCCGGGCCCATTATACTGAAACATGCAATTATACAAATACACACATTCAAACTCACATTGCAGTAACCTATAAAAGAATGCACAGAAAACGACACAATTTAAAATGTTGGATTTGTTCCAACTGTGCAGCGATGGACGGACTGTGGCCATTAAGAAGATAAAAACAAAGACATTTTCACTCTCCAAAACCATCCGGCAGGAGGTTAAACAAGTCAGGTAGGAAAGTGCAGCTCATCCCTGCTTCATATTCATCCCTTCTGTGTCTATTGTTGACAAATTCCAGAGCAATAATTTAGACGATACATGCATTATAGAAGTGTATTGTGATAAATATTGATTGTGTTTACACCATTTGTGTGTTATGTTGTGTGTTATGTGTAGAGAGCTGGACCATCCCAACCTGTGTAAGTTTTTTGGAGGTTGTGTGGAGGCTCCCAACGTTGCCATAGTAACAGAGTACTGTCCTAAAGGGAGTCTTAGTGACGTGCTGCTGAATGAAGAGATTCCACTCAACTGGGGCTTCAGGTAAATACATAAATACATACACACTTAAATATACACACATACTTAAATACATAGCTAATCACACTCACATAAGTCATGGAGACTGTAACAATTGTGAGGTCTTTCCTCTGCAGGTTCTCCTTTGCTACGGACATTGCTCGGGGAATGTCTTACCTGCACCAGTACAAAATCTGTCATGGGCAGCTCAAATCCACCAACTGTGTGATCGATGACCGCTGGGTCTGCAAAATTGCAGGTATGCAACAACATCACACTGTCACACTCCTGTACTTGTACTCAAGGGAACTGTTGTGGCGTATAATAGCGTGTTCTGTGCTCAGATTACGGTTTGTGGGTGTTTCGGCGTGAGGACTGTCCCGAACCTCTCACCACCTACCAGATGAGGCTGAAAGAAGTGTACACTCCTCCCGAAGCTCAGAATGGCAGTATGGAACCAACACTGGCAGGAGATGTCTTCAGGTAACACAAACTTGTCGCCAGCATCAGAGGTATTCATCTCAAAAGAAGATGGAGGATTGAAAATGTTCTTCTTAGCAAACCTAATTACTTGATCATTTTTGCAATCTCCTCTTCAGCTACTCGATTATTCTCCTGGAGATCGCCACACGTAGTGACCCTGTTCCAGTAAGTGTTTTGGTCACTTTAAATTTAATCAGATTGATTTCACCTTCTAAATACACAGTCTCTCTTATTTTTCTTAGGTGGAGGACAACTCTGGAGAATGTGCCTGGTGTCCTCCTCTTCCTGAGCTGATCTCTGGCAAAGCTGACAACACCTGTCCCTGTCCGGCAGAGTATGCGGAGGTAATACCTGCCAGACCAAACACAAACACCATGTTAACACACTGTGTCAGGAGGAAGTGTTTTAAAGTCCATCCTCTGAAGTGATTCTACCTCTACTCTTGTATCTTCAGCTGATTCGCCGATGCCGCTCCCACAACCCAGTTCACCGTCCTACCTTCGAGCAAATCAGGAAGTTTGTTCACAGAATCAATCCTCACAAAGTCAGTCCTGTGGATATGATGATGAACCTAGTAAGTAGAGCACACACACAATGAAATATCATTGTGAAATATCATTTCCTTTTTCTTTCATCATTCATCCATTTCACCCAGTCATCCATCAATCCAACCATCCATCCACTCACCTACCTACCCACATACATTCTAAATAACTCATGCTTAATTGTCATATAATTACACATATGAATGTCAGTTTAAATGTGCATTGTGTGTGTAGATGGAGAAGTACAGTAAGCACCTGGAGGTTCTGGTGGCTGAGCGAACGCAGGATCTGATGCACGAAAAGCAGAAGACAGACCGGCTCCTCTACAGTAAATATTCACAGCAACAACTGAAACACTGCACCATAGCATCTGTGTGTAGTTTTGTGCTTGTGTGTGTACATGTGTATACTGAGTGTGTAGGCGTGGCTTCAGCATGGTGTATTGACTGAGTGGGCGTGGCTTGCAGGTATGCTGCCCAAACAGGTGGCTGATGACCTGAGACAGGGCAAACCCTCACAGGCTCAGAGCTACGTCAGCGCTACTGTCTTCTTCAGGTACTATACTCTTTATTTAATTATTCAACTCACTTGAATGGTTTTTATGCTATAGAGTAGTTTATTATCTAGAAATTAAAGAGCGTAAACATTTAAAAATAACTATAAAATTGCAGTTAAATAACAGGGACTTCTGTACCTTTGCCCATAACTTTGATTGATATTAAAAATACTTTCAAACAGATTTGTAAAAGATACAGAGGTGTTTTCTGGACCTAAGAGAAGAATTTAGAGAGTGATTATTTTGTCTTTCTTTCTCAGTGACATTGTGGGTTTCACACAGTTGTCCAGCACCAGTACGCCCTACCAGGTGGTCGACTTGCTCAACAAACTCTACACAACGTTTGATGAGATCATTGACAACTACGACGTCTACAAAGTGGAGACCATCGGCGATGCCTGTACGGGTTTTTAATACGAACACTATGGTTGGAGCCCGTATTGTGGGGGTTTTGTAGTAATTTTGAGCAAGGTACAATCCCCAAGCACTGCTCCCCGGATGCTGCCCATGTTAGCTGCCTACCGCTCCTTCACGGATGGGTGAAATGCAGAGCTCACATTTCGTTGTGGTGCACTGTGCGCTATACTGTGGTGTGTCCGACAAGTAATCATTCACTTTCAGAACGCTCTAATGTGATTTGTGTGTGTGTAGACATGGTGGTATCAGGCGTGCCCCAGGAGAACGGCATCATGCACGCCTCAGAAATCGCCAGCATGGCCCTGGATCTGGTTTCTGTTTGCAAAACTTTTAGAATTCCTCACAAACCCCAGACTCACCTGCAGATTCGGGCAGGAATACACTCTGGTAAGCAAATCACACCCTATAATACACACTGTACAAAAAGTCACTGTGAGCCTATAGTTTAATATTTTGCAGTTATTTTCTTAAAGCAGGTGTACTGTATTTGATATCAACAGTACAATAATGTAATTTCTGTGTATGAGGTAATTTTTCTGTGTGTTTTCTCAGGGCCCGTGGTTGCGGGTGTTGTGGGCACCAAGATGCCACGGTACTGCCTTTTTGGGGATACGGTCAATACGGCATCGCGCATGGAGTCCACCAGTGAAGGTGTGACACAAATCTGTGTATCATTCCTTCATTTGTTTTTCCAGTTTTATTTGATTTTAAAATGGCTTAAAATAGGAGGTTATTTGTTGTTACATTAGTTTGAAAATCTCACTGGTTTTTTGTTTGAAAAAAAAAAAGATTGTGGATTGATATGTCTGTCAGTCTCCATTTCTACATGTATTTCCTTAAAATTTAAACATTTCTATTTAAATGTTGAATCATCTTTGATGAGCAGCGCTTAAGATCCAGTGCAGTGAAAAGGCTTTCTACCTGCTGGAGGAGATCGGAGGCTATGTGCTCACCTGCCGGGGCGTGCTGCAGGTCAAGGTGAGCAAAAACACCAAGCTTAAATTTGCAGGACAGCTTAACATTATTTATTGACTGTTTCATTGACCAGATGCTGTTTAGATACCATTCACATTAGGTCTGTCAGAAAGGGCTTTTTCTTCATCACCTGTATTTACTCCTCTTTCCTTTCCAACCTTTTATCTCAGGGGAAGGGAGACATGGTGACATACTGGCTGGAAGGGAAGCAGACAGCAACATTTGCTAAAGAAAAGAGAGCAGAGACGGCACCGGTACCATTACTGGTACCAGACCCGGATGGAGAGCAGTACTCCAACATCCCAGGAGTCCTTACCTGTAACAACAACAATGACAACCTGCTTTTGGATGCAAAATAATACCAATTTGGAAGATCTACAACCATGTTAAATCTGCTATAACCCATTCAAGTTAGAATAAAAAAATTACAATTGCAACTAAAACCAGACATTCATCTTTGTCCAAACACAAAAGTGAAAAAGTTGCCAAAAAGTCTGACGCAAAACAATGTGCTAATGTGCTTGGACCCCTAAGAACAGGGAGACTATTTCAAGCTTAATATGTTGGTCCAATTCTGCTATAACAGGTTTGCACCAGGCTGGTCACTACGACCAGCTCAGACTGGTATTTTATTGTGTTGTGTTCATATTCTCAAAGCTTTTCACACCTTTAATTATTTAGATGTCACCAGTGATGTGTTGAGTATCGTAAGTAAAGGTATAGATTCTATGCAAAGTAAAAGTCTGCAATTAGTCCACCATAAATATGAAATATTAAATATTAAAAGTATTTTGTTGTTACTAGTACATGTTAGTCATCCCAAAAACATTTGACTCAAAGTTCTGTCATTTGCTTGTTTTGCAAATCTAAGGCCAAGTCTCAATTCCTTTAAGCCAAAAATAATGAGGACCAGACCAATTCTGGATTTAGGATTTTGCTTTTTATTTAACAATACCAATAGCAGACTAATGTAAAGAACATGCATTGCTTGTTTAAAAACGGTGGCTGTCATGGCGATGTTCATTTATTATAAATGTATAATGGATGTGTATAAATAAATGTAGAATAACACATCAAATGTCATGCTCCTTCCCAGCACTCTCACACACACTAATATGCAACTGTCTACATTTTACGCGTTTGGATGACGCTCTCATCAAAAGCTACCTCCAAGTGCTAATAATAGGAACTCTCTCACTGGAGCACCTTGAGGTTAAGAGTCTCCTTCAGGGGCCCAATGGCGGTAGTGCTGGAGCCAGGAACTGGAGCTGGATTTGAACCTACAGTATAATGTCCTGGTCCAGCACACACACACACACACACACACACACATTTTAGTTTTAAATAACTGTTCCACCAGCAGCATGCGGCAGTGTGACTTGTAAAACTTGTAAATTAACCACTGAGTTTGGAATTAAGAGTTTCAATGCTATAGACAAGATTAAAGTGTACATTTACCACTAATGAAACCTTTATGTAAGTTAATTCCATTCTTGAAATTTAAAATGTATTAAATTCAAAAATACATCTCATTTAGTATTCCAATATTTTCATTATAATGCAGTATTTTGTCCTCCCAAGACCCCCAAACGCAAGAGACAGAGAGAACATTACATACTCATCATATTAAAATTCAGTTCTTTGAATTGAAAATATCTCTGATCATGTTGTACTACCCTGAATTTGGACTGTCATCAGCATCAAACACACACACACACTCTTAACACTAAAAAGTTCTTGCCTAACCCCATGTATACACCAAACGTTGGAGGAAATGAAAAGAACGTTGGAAGGGTTGAAGGGAGCCAGGTGTGAACCCAGGAGAAGATGGCACTTGGTAGAACTGGAGGGTTTCATCAGACAGAACAGAACTACTCAAGATGAAGCCCAACTCCACCTGAGAATGAATGTGTGCAAGTGTGTGAGAGAGGGAGAGAAAAAGAGGGAGGGACGTCCTGCTGGGAAGTGCCTGCTGCAGCTGATCCTCCCTGAGCTCTGTGCTTCTGACACAGTGCAAATTAAAGGAGCATATCTCAGTTTTGAGCTTTGTCCCTCTTCTGAATTAATTGTTTACATTTATGGCATTTAGTAGACATTCTTATCCAGAGCAACTAAAATTTCCTAATTTCCGGGACTTATGGGTTTGCTCAGGGACCAAAGAGGTCTTCAGCACTACGACCTCTTGATCCTAGCCAATAGACCACCACCATCCCACCATTTTACAAGAGTTTCCCTTGGAGCAATGGTAGTACTGGAGGTAGGATTTGAACCCACAACGTCTTGGTCCAGATTTGAGGATGCTAACTACTAGAGCACCACCCATCCCAAGCTTTGCCACAGGTTTTTACTTTTCCACTTATTAATGTGGGTTTTCGATTAATTGTCCAGCCTTAGTGGCACAATCAAGCAATGACCTCATATCACATACGCATATTCCAAGCCTCTGAAACAAACCACAGAGAGACTATGTTTGTTGCAGTTGGTAATTAGAGGCATAATCAGGCAGTAAAGTGGGGATGTGTTCCATTTCCCCCCATATGAAGTGCTCGGTGCTAATTAAATGCGTGCGCACCGAACGGAGCACAAAAGGGCCCTCACAGGTTTCAATCAATCATTTCATTAGCATAACACAAAGAGACAGAACCCGGGCAAAGAAAGAGATCAAAGGCCTTCCAGAAAAAGGACCCAGTAGGCTGGAACTAATAAAGAGACACAAATACACGTTTCAGGACACATCTATGGTCAATTCGCAGACATTTTCAACCATAACATACCCTGTGAGATAAAGAAAAAAACGTTGAAGCGCCAAGAGCTTGACCTTCAGGAAGAACTAATAGTGAATACCGAAAAATTGGGAGAGTAAATGCAACTTCGCTTCATGAATAATATATATTTGATACCAGCATTTCAACGAACCGAATTAAAAAGTAAAAAGTGAGAGCTTGATTATAAAAATAGCTATTATTTAAAGGTGCAAGGTTTTTTTGTTGTTGTTGCGAAAACACGCCATCTGGTGGTTGCTGGAAGATCTTCGCTATTAAATTAGTGCAGAAAACAAGGTTAAAATAGTACTTTTTTTTTTTTTTTTGCAATGAAACTTGGACATTGTGTAGTCATTTGTTGGAACACGTACAAACATTTCTCCAGAAAGTCTGCCACATACGAAGCAAAATATGCACAACTATAAAATATTATTTACATACAATATACACAGTATGTTAGGTAGGTTATTAAGGTTAATATATACACAAACACATTTTCTTATTTTTTATACTTTTTATTATAAAAAGTCACTTATTAAATAAATGTACATGTAAAATTACTTCTTAACAAACCACTCATTCACAAATACAGCTGCTCAAGCAAAAATAAGCAATATTTCTCCACACATCCACCATGCTGATGGTCATTCTCCTCTTGATCGTCCTCTGAACCATTTATTAAAGTCACTGTGGAACACTTCAACAATTCCAAAAGTAGAAAGCAATCTGTGCACCTGAAAATCCAAACCAACATTACCGTTTTTAAGGAATTATATAAATGCACTTTTAGTGTTGTTCCTGGGCAGGAATCGTATCCTTTAAATGACACAGGCACCCTGCATAATAAACTGTGCATGGCTGGGGTGTGAGTTCATAACTTGTATTTTCAAATATTATTGGAAAATCGTAAGTGTTTTAAAATTAAGTCTGCATGTTGGTTCTCTTCTCCAGTTCCCATTGCGCAGCGATGCGAGTGCCATAGATCACGTATCCCCAGGACATCAGCACGATGGCCAGTAGAATCTGAGAAAAACAGAGTTACTGTTCTGTTGAAATGTAGAAGACATTTTTTCAAGAATGCAAAATGTGTAAATGTTGATATTATAAATAAAAAAGATGCACACATAAAAGTGAGCATCCAGGATTTTGAAATGAAAATAAAAAGTAGCAGTAGAATAAATAATGTACAAAACAGCAGCAAGAATGTCTTTATATGCCATGTTTAAGATTGACAATTCTTAAGGTCACATGCAATTTCTTTTTAATGTAGAACTGTAGAATGGACGTGATTGAAGTTCTAGTATTAAAAATAAGTAAATGTCACATGACTCAATAAATCAATGTCTAGCAAAATACAAATAAATATTTTTCCACAATACTATACCTATACTATACTTCTACTATACTATACATTCACTACATCATGGCCTAATGTCACACGCCACTATTGACCTCTTTTTGGCTAATTATAATGATAAAGATTTTAAAAAGCAAAAGGAATTCTCTTTTATTAATTAAACCACGTGTTGATATCTATCACCAAACAGAATTAGCAAAGCTAGCTAACGCAAACCGGTTTTAGTGCTAAAGTCACTCACAAATTCATAGATTCTGTCCAGACAACGTTGGCTGACGTTCATCCTCTTGATGTGACTTAAATTTTCAGCAAAAATACTTGTTTTTACACGTTTTAAATGATATTAATCCTGAAGGAACGCCATAAACTGCATAACATAAATAGAAACGCAACAAATCAACGGGCGTCGACATGACAACCAGCGGAAGCGCTTTGCGCGCTCTACCGGACACTGAAGGAAGTGCGGTGAATATGTGTATAATTAGATTACTTGTTTAACCACAATTTTCTTTATCCGTGACACGCAATTGATTAAGTATTACGTAGTATTTTGAGATAGCTTTACAACGATTTCAAACGCAATAAATTCAATCGACAGACGTTGAATTGGATCGTGAGGCCTCCGGAGCGATAGGGGTCGCTCCCGCCGTGAGCGCGCTTTAGCATCCGGTTGCTGCTGTTGTTGTTGCTTCGGTGACAATTTTCGGTGTAGATTGCTATTTTCCGTCGTTATTTCGCTCGAAATTATCCGCGATACCCGGTTTGTGTCGCACCGCGATCTGATGGACGCGTGTGGTGGCGTGTTGAGGGAATTTTTCGGCCGGAGTGTGAAGTCGAGCGGCGGCGGAATTCTGAGGTAAAGACGGTAAATGCACTAGCATGGTAGCTAACCATAATCTCGAGATCCAGTAATATTATATTGCATATCTATCTTTAAATATTAAATCCTTAAGATGTAAACTGGGTCCACTCGTAATGTCTGCGTGCCATTTCCAGTCAGTTTAAACACACACGATTAGGGAAAATTCAATGTTCTTTAAATATAAGTGAAGGTGCACGCGTCTGGGCCTTTGGGGACTTGAGGGACTGAAACCTTCGTGTTTTTGACTAAAATAAAAGGGTTTAAACCTTATTAGCCTCTAAAAACCACACCGAGGACCCTCTGGTTTGCCCATAATGTTTGATTTTAGATGGATATTGGGACGAGATGAGTCTCTGATGGTCTTGGTTGCGCTGGTTTAAAAATGTAAGATTTATTTGTCAGATACTCAGTTATACAAGTACATGTAGTGGAACGAGCCCTGAAATGGTGTTGGGAGTCTGCAGTGTTTTGCAAATAAAGAGAAGTTTGAAAAAGCTAAAACTAAGTTAATAAGGTGTTGTATCCTAGGAGTCAACATTGGATCGCAGAACAATTCTCTTAATCCCTAGTTTTTCCAGGCACACTGTCCCTGAATTTACGAAATGGAATTTTATCTGGATACAAATGATCATAGATTTGACCGTTTGTCTATTGAACATGAGAGTACTGTGCAGAGTCGTCATTTTGCTTCATATATTTCTTGAAAAGTAATATTTACATGTATGTATGGACATATTCCAATAAATCACTCTACATTTTGACTTGAGGCAGTTGGTGGCGTAACACTATTGTGTTCACCCCGGGATCGGAAGCTCATGAGCAAGATACCGTCCCACTGCTCCCTGGGCGCTTGTTAGCTGCCCTCTGCTCCTTCATGGATGGATCAAATGCAGAGGTCACATTTCGCTGTGGTGCACTGTGTGCTGTGCTGTGGTGTGTTCACAATGACAAATAATCACTTACTTTCACGTTCACTCAGTTTTCTCACAAAATCTAAAGAAATAAGGGTTGGCTTAAGACTTTTGCACATCACTGGAGTTGTTCAGATTCTTAAATGCTGGTTGGTAGCGTAACGGTTAGGAAGTTGGCAGCATGCATTGAGCAGCATGTGGTCTGTACAGCTCTGAAATGTGAACCTTTGTACGCGTTCTAGCATTCCGACATGCACATGCACGTCTTTTGCTTCCAAACTCCTCTAGAATTTATTTGAAACATTGTCATTTGTACAAAACTGCAACTTTTTTATTACACACCAAAAACAGAATAGTGACAAATCACCTGTGGAATTATTAAAAGTGACATGCATCATGTATCTGATATTTTTACTGTAACAGCATTCATTGCTTTCAACATGTAGCATTCAGTTGAAATAAGTTAGCCCGTACTGGTGGTTTTGCTGACTTTTTAATTCCTTCTTTGCAGTTCAAACACCAACGTAAGAGCTAAACAGGACGAACAATAAATTAATTTACATAGGCTGTTACGCGAATGCATCAAGGTAAACAAAACATAATATTAACAGAGTAAAGCTAAAAGGAAGATCTTTAGGATTAACCCACCTTGTTACCACTCTCAACTGAAGCTATTTTAGTTTATCTCCCCGTTTATAATTTTCCGTTTGTCTCTGTGTATTTTTTAGCGTTCTTTAACTTCCTCCTGCTTCTTCTCGCTTTTCCCAAGTTCACGCACCCCGCCGCTCCCCGGAACCAAAAGAAAAACTCTCTCTTTACCCGGAAGTACCAAGCTAACAATATAAAATAAAATTAAAAACAAAGAAACATCGCACAAGGAGCATTTACACAACATATTTACCATAAATGCCTCTCTGCTCAAAAGTGGCTTTAAAACTGTTAATGTCAGGAACATCAAGCAACTCTTCTGCACTTTTTGCTGTTCTGCACACACTAACATTTTGCTTCCTTTATTTCTGCTCAAAGATGATGGCTCCCACTAAGATGAAGCTGCGTGTCCGGAAAAGGGAGGCCGGGACCAAGACTTCGCAGCAACAGCAGCAGCGTCAGCTTGTGGCAGAGACGTCGCCCGACTCCAAGTGCCCGATCTGTCTGGACCGCTTCAACAACGTGTCGTCGCTGGACCGCTGCCTGCACCGCTTCTGCTTCCGCTGCATTCACGAGTGGTCCAAGAACAAGGCTGAGTGTCCGCTGTGTAAGCAGCCCTTCCAGTCCATCTTTCACTCTGTCAAGGCCGAGAACGACTTCAAAGAATTTGTCCTGGTGCCCACCCAAAATGGGCCTGTCGTCGGGGCAGCAGCAGTTTCCGGCGAGCAAGTCAACGCCAGTAATCCAGGAGTCCGAACTCAACGATCGAGAGCGACAAGAAGCTCGGACAGACGAAGCCGGAGGCAGCAGATGGCTCCAGTGCAGCCCTCCTCCCCTTACGAGAGGCTGGAGGACCTGACGGAGGCAACAGACGCACTGGACCAGGAGCAGGGTGTCCGCCGCATGATGCTTCGGCTTTCAGAAGGCGGAAACTCACGTGCCGAGCAGCGCAACCTGCGGCGGCTCAGGGGCCGGGATGTGGTGGCATTCCGGAGGGCGCTGTACCGGACGGGCGTGAGAGTGAGGAACGCACGAGATGGCAGCGGCCGGCAGAGGGACGTGTCGGCAGCGTACCTCCGGCGCAACCCTGCATGCCTACGCCGGCTGCTCCCGTGGCTGCAGCGAGAGCTGATGGTACTGTATGGCTCCCATGGATCCCTGGTGAGCGTTGTTCAGCACATCATCATGTCCCGCATCACACACTATGACATGGACGACTCGGCCATTCGGGATGAGCTCCGGCCCTTCCTTCTGGCAAGGACAGACCATTTCCTGCATGAGCTGGTCAGCTTTGCACGCTCCATGCTCTCCCTCGAGGCCTATGACCAACAGGCTGTGTACGAGTGTCCCGCCCCGAGTTACGAGGAAGACAGCCGTTCTGGCTCCTCCATCATCGCCATCTCTGAGGTCTGATGTCCACCATAGCATCTGTTCTGCACATACTCATTTTTCATTAATTGTAATTAACTGTGTATTCTCTTCTTACAGGATGATGATGACAGCGAGGTACCTGATGTTGCTGTGGAAGTGGCACCCACAGAGGTACCGCCTGTTCCCTTGGTGACAGGTGCTGACATCTCACTTAGCCAGTCTGCCTGGGATGATGAGACTCCTGGGCCTTCTTACTCCACCATCTTCCCTTCACCCAGCCAACTCCAGGTGGAGGGGCCGGAGCCTGCTAGTTCCCAGGTTCAGGAGCATGAAACAGGGTGTGCCAGTTCTGCATTATCCTGTCCAGACACGAAAAACAAGGAAGGGGAGGAGGAGGACGAGTGTATGATCGTGGGTTATGTGAAGCCGATGGCCGAAAGGACTCCAGAGCTTGTGCAGCTTTCCTCAGACTCTTCGGAGGAGGAAGAGCAGCAGCAGGAAGCAACTTCTGCAGAGACAATGACAATGGCAGTAGAAAAAACAGAACCGTCTTCATCTCAGGCGCAAGATCCTTTTAGCCCACAGTCATATTTAAGACCCCTGAGCCCCTCTTCCTGTCCCTTCCCTTCCGCCTCACGCAGTCCGCTTTTAGATGGAGAGAATCCACAACCTGTAAGAAGACACTCCATAGAGATCAATGCTGGAAGGCGCTTATGTCAGCGAAGAAAACAACACATGCAGAGTTACAGTTTCCGATCAAGCAGTGAAAGTCCGACGCGAAGTGGATGCTCCGGTTCTGAATCCAAGCATGGGGACAAATCACGACAGCAAGACCGACCGAGCGACCTGTCATTGAGGCGAAGCCCTACTGTTTCAGTCGTGAGCTACAGCTCTGATTTGTCTGCATCGCCCAGACAGGACCGGTCACACTCTGAGAGGCAGCGGATAGGCAAGAGGAATCGCAAGCGTGCTCGTAACGCCTCCTCGCTAGAACCATCATCCCCAGACTCTCTCTATTGGGATTCTTCTGGGGACAACGATGAGCAAAGCAGAGCCAAGGAGAGAAAGAAGAAAAGGAAAGGCAGGGACCGAAGTCGGTCTCCTCACGGCCGGCGTCGCCGTGAGACTCGCCCTCACTCAACCAGCCGCACCAGCAGCAGTGAGGGCGGAGATGAGGAAGATGAGGAGGAGTCGCCTCGCCCTGGTCCTCCTCCCCCCAGCCTGGAGAAACCGGCTGGCAAGCGCAAGTACAAAACCCGGCACCTGGAGCGAGCCGCCCGGCGCCAGACCGGGGCTAGGTCAGGGGATGGGGAAAGGCGGCAGAGGAGAAGGAGCAGCCCGAGCAGGAAACGGAGCAGCAAGACTAGAGCGCCGAGCCGGAGCCCCAGCGTGGAAATCATCTTCGAACGGCAGCCCACTGACCCTCAGCGCTGGAGGAGGCGGCACCGCCAACACCACCACAAGAAGAAAAGGAGCCGGAAAGAGCCGAGCTCACCTACCATCATAACCATAGACAGCGACAGTGACCGCACCGCTGACTACCAAGACTGCATCACTGAGGTTACAGGCAAAGTTTCTGAGTTTGCCGACCACAATTTCGATCGTAAGGAACGTTTTACTGAAGGTCCCTCAACTGATGACCGGTGTCACGTCACAAATGTCAGCGACGCAATGCCGGAAGTGACCACTTCGGTCAGCAATGCTCTCGCCATCCCGTCTTTGGACAGCTTACTGGAGTCGTTTAACCCCCCGACTCCACTCCAGCACCTTTCTCCTTCACCGTTGAATTTGGAGCACTGTGTAGTGGACGTGGTGGACCGAGAATATTTTGAAGACTCGCTGCAACCAGCCAACCACAGTCCCACAACGGGACGGTCTCAAAGGACTGAAAAACCCCTTCCCGAATTGACCGATCCCCCAGCCTCAGATTCTCGACTTTTAGAGTCCATACTTCACGATCTTGAGGACCTTCTACCGGAGGCACAGGGGCAACGGGACGTTACGGAAACAGACAACGGAGCAGAAATAGCGACTCAGAAGGACCAGTCGGAGGCAGGACGTGATTTAGGTAGTACAGGACAGAGTGATAAGGCATGCGTATCGCAGGGAAGTGCAGAGACCAGCGCTGCTGTCTGAAATCACACCACTTTTCAGACCTTCAATTGTTACAAAAACTACTTTTATGGTTTTATTTTGCCTCATTTATAAACTCTTGCAAAAATATTTGTTCATAGCTGAGTGTAATAAGATAAACACTTTGATTATGAATAGTATTTATGGCTCCCGGATTAATCTTCTGCCTCAGACTTGGTGCTGACCTGCTGTGCCACGAAACACTTGTACACACAAACACATACACAACCTGAACCGACCCCTTTCCTCAGATCCTCGCCCCTTTTCCACTGCACTGGTGCCGACGCTCATTGGCAAAGTGGCTGGTGACAGTCCCAATTCGGAAACCAGTTCCGTGTTTTCAACAGAAGGGAATCAAATAAAAAATCTGCTTCAGATCAGTCTGAAACCTTGATGACCCTGTTGTTGGAAACATAGCCGTAATGCCGCCGTGATCGACCAGTTCTCAATTTGAACCCTGGTCTGCAACTGAGTAGCTGTGATACGAGAGGTGAACGGAGTAAGCAAGGCAATTTTAGATGAAAAACATAGCAGATTAGAAACACAACATATCACATAGAAATGCAGCTAGTGCATTTGACCCATCCATCGCAGAGCAGTGCTTGGGGGTGGTACCTTGCTCATGAGTACCTCAGTGGCACCTTTTACTGGTCCGGGACCTCAGCCAGCAACCTTCCGATCACGGGGCCAACTCCCTAACCTAGACTGCTAAATTTGAAGCCCCATTTGCAGATTGCCTTGCATTAGCGTTACGTCTGGGTCTAGAAAATCATTATCGTTAAACCCAGTGAGTGAGTGTGGGTTCATTTCAGCAGAAATGTGGATCTGGTTCTTAAACTTGGTATCAGCAACGGCGCAGTGGAAAAAGGCTGTGAAAGCGTCCGAAACTCAGGGAACCCATGGTGAGTGCTCACTTGTTAAAAAGATACCACCATGCCTCTTGCACACTGCATGTGAGTGTGTGTTTGTGTGTGTGTGTGTGTGTCTCAATGTTAATCTGAATGTGGGAAATCTTCAATCACATCCTTTTCAACTGGTAATTAATTGTTAAGTGATCACTAGTGATGTTCCAAAGAATGTTGATCTCATCTCCAAAAATATTGAGACAATTCTAAAGCTTCAGTTTTGAAAAATAATCAAAACTAGGGTTTCACGATATTTGGAGAATTGGCATTGCATTATATCATTTAGAAGAAAACTGGGCAATTTTGGATAAGTAATATACAAAGAAAATTGTAATATCTAAATAAAATTATTTATTTAGTACCGTTTTGAAATCTACACTAAACATCAAGATATTAATAAATAAACTGTAATACACATTTTTTTCACAGTTTGAGTGTGAAGCTTAAACCTGAATTGAATGTTAAGTTTTACAATTGGATTCAGTGCAACAAAAATAAGTTGCGATAAAGTTAATTGATTAAATTTTCTCTAGTTGGCTTTAAACGTCCTGCAGTGTGACCATTCAATATCATTGCTATATATTTGTATATATCGTGCAACTCTAGTGATCACTCTCCTCCTCCCTCCCTTTGAACAGATGTTTTTTATTATTATTCTGCCCCTTCAATAAATGAAAAAACAAAATACATTCATAAAATTAAGTGTGTGCTCATTTTTTGGAAGCCAAGAAGGATGGAAAACTCATTTATGATGCTTTCTTTATCCAGGATGCCTGTTGATGCGCTCAAATTAGTCAAATACAATTTTTCAAATTGTCATTGTCACAACGAGACCTCTATACCTTAGCCCATAATTCTTTCAACATCCAGGATTACATTTTGCAGTACCATACACACGTAGCAGCATTACCTTGTTGGCGGTTGGTAGCGTGACAGTTAGGCCCTGTAATCTGAGGGTCAGCGGTTCAAGTCCCGGACCGGTAACGGTACCGTCCCCAAGCACTGCTCCACAGGCGCTGGCAAAAAGGGTATCCATTGCTTCTTCATGGATAGGTCAAAGGCAGAGGTCACCTTTGGTTGTGGTCCACTGTGATAATCATGAGTGAGTGATTATTTGTGAACACAACGTGAATATTTTCACATTACACGTGACAGTGAACAATGGCGTCGATTTATGACCAAAAATCAGCAACAATTCTGGTTTTTGCAAGTTGGTTTTGCATGAACAATGACATCAAGTCGATTCATCAGTAAGGCTTTGCTCTATCAGTTTTTGTGCTTTGCAATTCTTGTAATCTAACCTATATACAGAGCGATTAAGAAATTAGCCCCATGATCAGAAGCTCGTCGGTTCAAGTCCCGTACCGGTAAAGGTACCACTGAGGTACTCATGCGCCTGGTACCGTTCCCCAAGCACTGCTCCCCGGGCATTGCTGACAAAACTGCCCACTGCTCCTTCATGGGTGAGTCAAATGCAGTCTGAGACTTTAAGTGACAACCTTCTAAGTCTTGGATTCTAAAATATAAAGTCTAAACCAGAGGTAGAAGATATAAATGTACAATTTTAGTTATTCATTAATATGTGCACAATTTACAACAGCAGTCAAGAGGAGAAAAATGACAATAAGAACACTGGAATGTACTTAAATGTGCATAAAATCATAAAATCTCAAGTCTAAAATAATAAGTGTAGGAAAGTATTTATTTGGTGTAGGATTTCACCCGAGGTTTTGTGTTGCTTTCGTTTCTGAGTCATACATCATCAGTTTCACTTTCGTTTCGTCTCGATTCGCGGTCGCTATTTAAACTCGCAACAGCAGAGTTCCAGGATTCGGGTGAATGCAGCAGCAGCAGCAACAACAATGTACGAGCTAGAGAAGGAGAATCTGCGGCTTTACGCCCAATATGTCACCAACATTTTACGACCTTCTTACATCAGGAGCTTCATGAACGACTACCTGGACGCAGGTGAGAGTCGCGCTTTTAAACGGTATTTACACTGGAGCTCACAGATGTTACACCGGTCATACAGACGGTTTATTTGAGAAATTAGAGGAATTCGGTGATTGCTGAGTGTTGGAGAAAAAGTAGAAATGGATAAAGAGGTGGAGCGAGGGGAATGAAGAAATCTGGATGAACGAGTTCAAAAGGACGCTGTTGGAGGAAGAGGTGAACAGAAAAACATTAAAGTTTAACACTTCCCTATTGAAGAAAATGGTAAAAACGAGAAACCAAGGTTGAAAACAGAAGGAGAAAGTGGTGGAAAGGGATAAACGAACTTAACTTGCTGAAAAACACTAGATATTTCCCCCCTAAAATGACAATGTGGCAGGTGTTTAACATTTTCTCATTGCAGAGAAACGTCAAACGTTGGAATAAAGTGGTGGAAAAAGACAAATGACGTAGACTAGCTAAAACTGTGCTGAAAAAAAGGTAAACAGCGGTTGAACATTTGAGAAACTCATGTGGAAAAAGGATGCATAAAGTGATTCAGTGGGATAAAGTGGTGAATCGGAGAATTTAGCTGAACTACCTGAAACGAAGGCGGTAAACAGGAGAAATAAACTCAGCTGCTTGAAATATTTCTCTGAAAAAATGACAATTTCGCAGCAGTTTAAAAGATTTACCCACTGAAGAAATGGGAGGGACAGAACCAAACCAAACTTTGTGAGCTCATATGAGTAAAAAGAAGGGAACAAAGAAGGCTTGGACTGTACACAAGTACAGTAGTTATGCAAACATGACAATAACGATATAATAGAACTGAGGGCTGCTTTAGTAAAGGTCAACAAAAACCCTAAAACTGATAATGTTATTCGATTATAATTGTCTCTGTAAGCAATATGTGCAGCAAAACAAATAATTTTAGCTGTTAATGTTGATTACATGTTAGTTTGACGCAGGAATAAGTCACGCGTTAACTCCAATGCCCACCAGAGGGCGACAAATGCGACTTTTAATTGTGAGGTGCCACTGTTCAAGGACATTTTGAGCAGCAGAGTCTTCTGCGCTTTAGTAAATATGTCACTGATATAACACAAGCTTCTTCTGTCAGCAAGTTTATTAATGATTATGGGTAAATAATGTACATTAATAATGTAATTATATTAAATATATTACACAAGCGAAAGATTAGCTATAACAAAAATGTAAAAATAATAATAATAATAATAATAAAAAATATATATACACACACACATATATATGTACACACAGTACTGTGCAAAAGTTTTAGGCAGGTGTGAAAATATGCTGTAAACAAAGAATGCTTTCAAAATTGGAAGTGTTAATAATTTATGTTTATCAATCTACAAAATGCAGTGAATGAACAAAAGAGAAATGTAAATCAAATCAATATTTGGTGTGACCGCTCTTTGCCTTCAAAACAGCATCAATTCTTCTAGGTACACTTGCACACAGTTTCTGAAGTTTTGAAGTTTTTGAAAATGGGATACAGTAAAATAAAAAATATATATATTAATGAAACTTAAATGTATGTTTTTCCAATATATGTAACTTAAAAAAGAATTAACTTTACTTTGGCATTTCATTCTTAATATTAAAAATTAAATAACTTGAAAATGTTCAGTCATACTTGAAAGCACAAGCTCATTCTCATTGTTGAATATCCTGCCAAAAGATAAGCACTTGTATCTAGAACCTCATGTGTTAAGCATATTTGGCTGGTAAATAGCTTTTCGTTTTGAATTTGCCGCGTTGTCAGAGTGTGTGGAGAGAATTCTGTCAGCGGAGAAGTCGTCAGTGACCTTTTCAGTCAAGATGCTGCTGGATCAGGTTGTGCAGCTGCAGCAGGAGGGCTGGTTCCAGGCGTTTGTAGACATTCTGTTCGCTTCAGGTACATATATAATTTTGAAAGATTAAATAATGCTTTATATAAATAAAAATATTTGATATAAATTTATTGAGGTACTTTACTGACAAAAAGTATTTTATTATAATATTAAATTGAATAAAAACACATATAATTAAGTCCTTTCAGTGTTTGATCTTGTTGTTAAAGCACAGGCTTATTTAGCCACGGTCATCTTCATGTGGAGTCTTTCCAATTGTAGAGTGAAGCGTAAAATGTGTGTGTGTGTGTGTGTAGGATACACCGGCCTGCACGCTGCAGTGACCAGCTGGGATTTTCGCCAACTGGAATCCCTTCAGCCTCACAGGAGACTCCTGGAGCTGGTCGGGCCATCAATCACCAAAAACATGAAGCCCAGAGAGCTTTTACCACACCTCCACGGATGCCTGATGCAGCGCGAGTGTGAGGAGATCAACGCGGTGAGACACACCCTCTTTATTCATCTTCATTACTTGGTAGAGTAACTGTTAGGGAGTTGACCCCCTGATCAGAGTCTTGCTGGTTCAAGTCCCAGACCCGTAAAGGTACCACTGAGGTAGAAAAGAGCAAGGTACCGTCCCCAGGCAAATGCCGAGCTCACATTTGGTTGTAGTACACTGTGTGCTGTACTACTCACTTTAATCACTCACTTTAAAATAAATCAAAATATCAGTTTCCTTGATAAGTAATAATCAGGATCAATACACTTTTTACATACCAATCAACCTCAACATTTTAATGACTGTGTGTGTGTGTGTGTGTGTGTGTGTGTGTGTGTTAGGTGGAAGAACAGCGTGGCGCTGTGGCAGCGAGCGAGCAGTTGGTGGAGAGTCTGAAGCGCTGTGATAAAACTCAGTGGTTTAAGGAGCTGAAATTGGCGCTGGAGACCTGCAGCCATATGCTAGCACTTAAATGTCTGGATCCTGGTACATACATACACTCCGTCTACATATATCTTTAATCTGGAATCTGTGCTTTCCCACTATCTAATCCGAAACTTCAACATAATCTAATCTGACCCCTAAACTTTACAGTATTCTAAAACAATATGTTCAAAATGAGAACAGATTAAAGATTTAAAGATTTGTCTCACACCCTCCAGGTGACAACTGTAAAGAGGAGACGATGGAGGAGGTTGAGGACGGGGACACTATGGCAACAGTGTGTATCCAGTACTGTGATGGTGGAGAAAGCGATATGGATTTGACCAGTGCCAATGAGATGATGTCAACCAATCAGGAGGGCGAGAATGAAGGTACATACACACTCACATATGTACACACACCCCTCTCTATATATGGAGTGGTCAGACTCCTTTGACCTCCGCAGGCACGAGGGCAGCCGGCTTTGAGAAGTCACAGGACATCAGTTTGAGGGAGTATCAGAAGGAACTCGCTGCTGCCGCCTTCGAAGGACAAAACACCATCGTCTGCGCCCCGACCGGTGTGTTATTTGTGTGTATAGTGTTCTGGCTGTCCCCTAAAAGACAGGAACAACTATTTGTCCATGTTTTATGGTTTATGAGGGCATGTGTGTTTCCTCCAGGATGCGGGAAGACCATCGTCGCCATAGCGATCTGCGAGCATCACCTGAAGCGCTTCCCTGAGAAGGCAAAAGTGGTGTTCATGGCGACGAAGGTGGATGTGTTCGAGCAGCAACTCAAACTCTTCAAGAAGCACTTCAGCAAGGACCAAAGTGTCAGGTATGAACACACATATTCAAATCAAAGTCATGACATGTCGTGACATTGATTTGAGGTTGTATCACCCAGCCCTGGTTGAAGCAGCCTGTTTTGCTTGTGTTTTTATTTCACTGCAGGCAGTTGTATTTGAGTTAGTTGTGCGTGTGTGTGTGTGTGTTGCAGGGTGGAGGGTGTGTGTGGGAGCATGGAGTTAAGCTTGAGCACGGTGCTGCAGGATAATGAGGTGGTGGTTCTGACGCCCCAGATCCTAGTCAATGCCCTGCAGCGAGGAGAACTGGCCTCACTCGAAGTCTTCACCCTGCTACTACTGGACGAGTGCCACAACACCACCGGAAAACACCCGTACAACAACATCATGAGCCGCTACTTGGATGCCAAGTTCAACGGCAACATGCATGCACTCCCACAGGTGTAGAATTCTGTGAATTTCTGAAAATTATATCCAACTTAGCATTCAATTCTAGTTCCAGATAGCGAGGTATCTATAGAGTCCAGGTGAGAGCTCAGGCCTTAAAGTATAGTCTAGTTCACCTGGCTCTCCTCAGGAGAAACAATGCGAACCACTGTAGTACACAGGCCCAGGAACCTTCCCCGGCTTCTAGGAGACCTGTAAAGTTCTGTGTTTAAAGTACAGTAAAGTTCATCTGTTAGAGAAAGTTCACAGTGCAGCTCTAGAGTCCAGGCAGCTCTCCTCAGGTACAGCACTACGAACCATGGTAGTACACAGGGTTGGGAACCTTCACTGGCTTCTAGAGTTCAGTCCTTATAGTCCAGCCTAGTTCATCTGGTAGATAAAGTTGAGTGTGCAACAGGGTCCAAGCAGCTCTCCTCAGGAAGACCACTGCAAACCAGTACCTGGGGTTAGGAACCTTCACCATCTTCTAGGAGACTGACAGAGACCTTCATTGAGCCAGTGAAGCATTGGTAAATGTAGACAAAAGAAGAAGGAGCTAGTTAACCCCCCTTCCTAACCTCTGGTAGGTCTAAACCAAACAGCCAAACAGCCACTCAAATTCGGTCTCTTCATTTCCATTGCCCTCTCAGGTGGTCGGCTTCACGGCGTCCGTCGGCATCGGCACTTTTAGAAACCAAAGCGAGGCCGAGAACAACATCTGTCAGCTGTGTGCCAACCTGGATGCCAGGATGATCTCCACCGTTTCCACACACGTCGATGAGCTCCGATCATACGTACACACACCTGAAAAAGGTGATTGCAGATTGTGTATCACCTGCAGGTTGTGAGTTATAATAACTGTTCTGCACCAAGACATTTAAATGCAATAAACACACACTTCTGTGAGTGTGTCTTCTTCACTTCTATGTGTGTGTGTGGTGCGTGTGTGTGTAGAGTTCTACGGGGTGGAACTGCGCCCCTCCGACCCCTTCATCAGGATTATCACCAACATCATGAGCAACATCGAGAGGCTGGCCAAGAGCGTCTACAACATCGGTACTGATAACACACACACACACACACACACACACACACACACACACACACACACACACACTCATCTGTGTTCATTTGTAAGAAAGGTTTGGTAACATACACACTCGTTTCTCTCTCCTCTCTCTCTTTCTCTCTCCCTCTCTCATCTTTCCCCCTCTCCTTTTCCTTACTCATTCCTCCCGCTCTTTCTTCTCCGTCACTCTCCTTTTCTCTCTCCTCTTTTCCTCTTTCTCTCTTTTTTCTCCCCCTCTCTCCTTTTCATCTCTCCCTCTCTATCCCTATCTACCTCCTTCCCTTCCTCCTTTCTCTTCTTCCCTTTTTTCCCTCTACTTCCCTCTCTCCCTCTTGCCCTACATATCACCCCTCTATCCCCCCCCTCCTCTTTCTCTCTCTCTCTCTCTCTCTCTCTCTCCAGACTCTCTGTCCCAGATCAGCAGTCGTGAGTTTGGTTCTCAGAAGTACGAGCAGTGGATAGTGGAGGTGCAGAAGAACTGCAAACTGCTGCGCATCAAAGAGCCAGAGGAGGAGAGGAGAGTGTGCAGAGCGCTCTTCAACTACACCGAGCACCTGCGGGTAACGAGGGATGAGTGGAGAGAGTGAGAGGGAGAGAGAGAAAGAGAGCAAGAGAGAAATGAAGAGAGGAAAGTGTGCAGAGCGCTCTTCAACTACACTGAGCGCCTGCAGGTAACAAGAGATCAGTGGATCAGAGAGAGAAAGGGAGGAAAGAAAGAGGTACAGGAAGATAGACAGAGAGAGAGACAGAGAGACGTAACGAGATAAAATGAGTAGAGAATGAGTGATAGAGACAGAGAAGAAGAGAAAGAGAGACGTAGAAAGGTCCATTCATTTACTTTTTTAACCTGTACTTCTCTCATTTTCTCATTCATTCTCCTCTCTCTTTTTTTATCTTCTCTTCTCGTCTCTTGTCTTCTTTTGTGATTAATTATCTTCCCTTCTCTCCTTTTCTCATTCATTCTCCTCTTGTCTCTCTCATTTTCTTATTAGTTCTTCTCTCTTCTCTCCATTTTTTGTTAGTTCTCTTCTGTTCTTTTCTCATTTGTTCTCTTCTCCTTTATCCCTTTCTCATTAATTATCCTCTCTTTTCTACTTTACTCATTATTTCTCTCCTCTCCCCTCCTTCTCTCATTTGTTCCCTTCTCTTCTCCTTTTGCCGTTGCTTCTCTTCTCGTCTCCTCTCTTATCTCATCTCTCAGTTTCCTTCTTCTCTCTTTTCCTCTTTCTGCCTCTTCTCCTCCTCTCATCTTTGTAGCAGCTGTGTATAAATGTAACTCTACATCACATCTGATCCTGGTCTTTCTTCTTGATCAGAAATATAACGATGCGTTGATGATTAATGAGGACGCCAGGACCAAAGACGCTCTCTCGTACCTGCAGCTCTTCATCAGTCAGGTGCGAAACGCCGGATTCGACGATACTGAGCAACAACTCACCGCCTTCTTCGAAAGTATGACATCAACGCTTCCTAAATATACTAAAATGTAGTATTTTTCCCTGTTTTATTTATTTCTGGATGTTCAGTTGTTCCTAATTTGCAAAAATCAAATAAATAAAGAGTATTCATTGAAATTATTTAAATAATTATGTTTTTATTATTAGATTTATTTTGAGTATTTTTACTATTTGGATTTATATGTATTTATACTATATGTGTTATATAATGTGTGTGTGTGGCGTGTGTATAGGTCAGCAGGAGCAGATGCAGCGTTTGGCCAGTGATGGTCAGGAGAATCCCAAACTGCAGGACCTGAAGTTTATCCTGGGAGAGGAATATCACAACAACCCTCAAACTCGCACCGTTCTCTTCGTCAGGACGCGAGCACTGGCTGATGTGAGAACTTCGTCACGCTATCACTATCTCTCCATCACTCCATCACTCCATCCATCCATCTCTCTCTCTCTCTCTCTCTCTCTCACACACACACCCAAACACACCTTTCTCTTTGTCAGAACGCGAGCACTGGCTGATGTGAGAACTTCACTCCACCACTCTCTCTGTATCTCTCCATCTCACTATCTCTCCATCATTCTATCTCTCCATCAGTCCATATCTCTCTCTCTCACTGTTCTCTTTGTCAGGACGCGAGCACCGACTGATCTGAGGACTGCATCACTCTACTTCATCTCTCTGTCTCTCCATCACTCTATCTCTCCATCAGTCCATATATCTCTATCCACCCTTTCTCTATCTATCTATCTGTCTGTCTGTCTGTCTGTCTGTCTGTCCGTCCGTCCGTCCGTCCGTCCGTCCGTCCGTCCGTCCATCCATCTACAGTACTATTGTTGTTGTCCACCAGGCTCTGAAGAACTGGATTGAGGAGACAGACTCATTGAAATTCCTGAAGCCGGGAGTTCTGATTGGTCGTGGCAGAAAATCTCAACTTACTGACACAGGTCAGAACGCACACACACACACACAGCTCTGACCACATTGCGAGTGTGTGTGTGTGTTAATGTTTGTGTTGTTGCAGGAATGACGCTGACCAGCCAGAAGGGGGTGTTGGACTCGTTTAAGAGCTCGGACCAGAGTAAGATCCTGATCGCCACCTCGGTAGCCGACGAGGGCATCGATATCCCACAGTGCAACCTGGTGATCATGTACGAGTATGTGGGCAATGTGGTCAAGATGGTGCAAGTGCGAGGTAACACACACTCACACACTTAAACACTGACCACATGCACACACACTTTAAATTACTAAGACACTAGCTGATGATCGATGATCAGTCGATGTTATGAGCTGGAACAAGTCAGTTGAGGAACTGGTATCAGCGATAAATTGGTCGATAAATGACAATTAGAAAAATAAGGGGAAAAAGTGAATCTTTGAAACCTTTTGAAAAAATGTAAACGGAAAAAGGAATCTTTTCATTGGAACAATAAGGGGAAAAAGTGAAGCTCTGAAACTTTTTGAAAAAATGTAAACTTTTCAACACTCTGAAAGCGTTGTTTCCAATATTTGAAGAACAAGACCACACAACTGTTTTCTTGAACAGATGGGACTCTTACTTTCTCTAAATATTTATCAGTGTGTCAGCCCTAATACGTGCAGCTGTGACTGTTTAACTGAAGAACCCCAGTTAGATCACAGCTTGGGTTTATTTTTTCATTTTCAGCCAAAATGATTGATTCATTAACCTGTGTCTACCCTGCTTTTCTCAACAATCATTTACCAGTTGGGCTCAAGCTCTGACCTCACGCCTGCTTTTCCTAAAATGATCTACAAGTACTTTAAGTTCAGCTGCTGTGTGGCCACTAGGTGGCAGATTCTCCCCAATCGTGCTACCCACAAACACTTGTGTACTGTGTACGCAGTTAATCCTGTTTTATATTGTGTGTGTGTATTTGTGTTCGTTTAAGTGAATATGTGTTTGTGTTTTCGTTTGTGTTTTTGTGTGTGCATATGTCTTTTGTGTGTGTATGAGAGTATGTCTGTGTGAGTTTATTTGTTTTAGACTCTACAACTGCAAAGCGGGGACAAAAACCAGTCGCTAAGCGTTAAACAAATTTGGCACCGTGTGTGTCTATGTTTTTATATTTACATGTGTGTGTGTTTGTTCTAGACTTGTTTTAGGTACAAATGTTCTGATACTACATCTGCAAAGTGGGGACAAAAACTGGCTTCCCTGTTTGGTTGCTAAGATTTAACTCTTTTAACTCTTTTTGTTCTAGTGTGTGTATGTGTGTGTGTCCATGTATTTATCGCATTGTGGGGACCTTTTTGTCCCCTAAAATCACTTTTATCTGTTTTTTTGGGCTTTGTGGGGACATTTGAGAGGTCCCCATGAGGAGAAATGACTTTATAAAAAATGTACTTGTTTTATTTGAGAAACTAAAAGAGGTAAAAGATGTGTTTTTGGTTACTGGGGTTAAGGTTAGGGTTAGGATTAGGTGTAGCTGTAAAATTATGTACTTTAGTTATTATGGGAGTCTATGGAAGGACCTCACAAAGATAGTAATACAAGACTGTGTGTGTGTGTGTGTGTCTATGATTGTGTGTGTATTTGTTCTAGACTCCTTTTGGAGAGAAATGTTCAGACACTACACCTGCAAAGTGGGGACTATTCCTAGCAGGGATTAATATTTGTGTCCCTGTTTGGATGCTAAGATTGAACAATGTGTGTGTGTGTGTGTGTATGTCTGTTTTTATGTTTATGTGTGTGTGTATGTGGGTATATGTTCTAGACTCTACACCTGCAAAGTTAGGACTAAAACTAGTGTCCCTGTTCGGTGTAAACAAATTTAACACTATGTGTGTATGTTTACATGCATATGTATGTTTATGTGGGCATTTGTTCTAAACTTCTTTTGGCGACACCTTTAAAGCGAGGACTAAAACTGGCGACCCATTTCAAAGATTTGTATTAAAACCAATTTAAGTCTGTGTGTGTGTGTGTGTGTGTTTGTTAACCTTCCAATTATGGAACTTTGACCTGGTTTCACACCAACAATGTAGGGACCTGTGTCATTGTGGGGATGTAAAACAAAGTTAATCACTGCAAAAAAATATATACCACAATAATGAGGACTTTGACTTTGATCTGATTACACACCAATAAACTGGGGACGTGTGTCGTTATGGGGACATAAAACCCAAAATGTTTATTCAGGCTGAACTCCCTTTGAAATCTCAGTCCCTATTATGGTCATATTCTTAAAAATGTGTGTGTGTGTGTGTGTTTTCAGGACGTGGTCGTGCTCAGGGCAGTAGGTGCTATCTGATCTCCAGCAGAAAGGAGCGTATTGACAAGGAGAAACAGAACATGGTGAAAGAGAAGTTGGTTGAGAAAGCCATTGTGGCCCTGCAGGCTTCACCCAAAGACCTGCACATAAAGGTCACAGCTCCACCTCACCTGAAAAACATCACGTCTCCTTCTATAGGCACTTAGATAGATTAATAGATAGATAGATTGATAGATGTGTGATTGTTGTGCATGATGTGTGTTTGTGTAGGTCGATGTTTTTCAGAGAGAGGACAAGGCCAAGAGAGACCACCTGAGCTCCAGTCCAGCGAGACCCCGTACTCATGACAGCTTCAAGCTACTGTGTGCCAAGTGCCGGAATTTCATGTGCTATAGCGACGACCTGCGAGTGCTGCAGGTACGAACGAGATCCCATCACCCTCCACGCTTCAATATATTACTTTCATACGACATGAAAAATAACACCTTTTACTAATAAGCCTTTTCAAGAGCTGAATATTGAATATTAATTGAATATTATTATTAATATTGTTTCTAACCTTATTCTCTTCATTGTTTCTTCTTCTTTTTCTTCATTGGGGTCCAAGCACAAGTGTTTAGATTTTGTGGCAGCTTGCGCACTATGGTGCTTGGGCTAATCATCATGTTATTCTTTTCACTTTTTCGGCACTTTACTCAGTTTTTGCTCATAGAGACACCACTCTTGCCTCATCAAGAAGTAGAATATCTTCTTCATCCCTGCTGCCACATTGTCATTTTTGCAGAAATATTTCATACTGATGACTTAAGTATTAATCATGCTGAATTTCGACACCAACCTCTAAAAATATCAATTATCAGTTATCACTCTCTTCAATTAGTAATATCCCTGAAAAATCAGACTACAACCCTGCGTCCTAAATCGAAATTTATAAACCCTAAATCCGAACCTGCTAATCTAAAATCCTCATGGTTATTTTCTTTTATTTTCAGGAAGCTCACCACATCATCTTGGACCGCTCTGTGTTCGAGCGCTGTGACATTAGACCTCACGGCCGGCCAAAAACTTTCGATGGAGTGACAAAGAAGGAGAAAATGTTGTGTAAGAATTGCAAGCACGACTGGGGCATTATCGCCTCCTACCTCAACATTCAGGTCAGCGACCTTCTGAAACCAACTTTTTTTTTCACAGCTCAACACAGTCAGACATTTTGTAAAATCGTTTGGTTTAATAAACGTGGGCAAATGTCATCCATTTATTTTTTCATTCAGAATTCAATGTGCAACTAAATGATTATTTTATCCTCATTAAACTTATAGCTTTTATACCCTGTGAAATGATGAATACAAATAAAATTTTTATATTAACATTACATTTTGACAGAAAACTATGACATGCAACTGAAGGAAATCTCAAGTTCTGTAGCTGTGACATGAAAACTGGCCGAGTAGAAAGACCTTGTTTTGATTTTGGCCCCCGAATCACGTCAAATTTGGTGGTTTTGTGAAGAACGGCTGCTTTGTGGTAAAGTGTCAAAATTTGAGCTCCATGTTAGTCTACTGGGGAAAAGCTGACAAAAAATGGACAGAAACAAGTCCAAGTATCAACAGTATATATACAATCAGTCGACATTGCTATAGTCTGCACATTTTAGAGTTGGAATAATGTTTCTAGCACAAACACTGTAAGAAGAATAGCGGCCAGAAAAAGTGTATGGTATCAAACGATATAACAACATGTGATCAACTGAAAGGAATTTTGAAAATCACTCAATTTTTTCCAAAATTATAGGCAAAACTACAAGCTCCTTTTTTCTCATAATGTATTTGTGCGTCTAATCTAAATTAATTTATGTATTTAATCATGTGAATGGATTTTTGGTTTGATTTGCAGGACCTCCCACTTTTGAAAGTAGAGAGTTTCGTGGCGGAGAATCCCAAAACCCAGACACTGCAGCAGTTCAGAAAGTGGTGCGACATCACCTTCACCATCCGCAAGTTCGACCTGACTGAGATGAGCGCTGACGCCTGGGGGCCGAGAACCGTGTGACACATTCAAAAACTAATTCGAATAACTTATCTTAGAATTTCTAGGTTAAGGTTTACATTAGTGGTTATAGCAATATTGCTGTGCTTGACACACACTGAGTAGAAATAATTATATATTACAAGTTGGCATCAACCGATTATCAGCGACGATATGGGGTATTTTGTTGGTATTGATATTGATATTGTATTTTTCATTTAAATTGCATTTTTGATTTGTCTGAAGTCACCACTCTGAGATCTAGAGGAACACTTCATCCACCATTCCATTCATTTGGTTATTGGTTAAAAGTTGAATTTTTGTGAATTACATGTAGGTGTCAACCAATTATTGACTTATTAAGTGTGCATTATTCAAGAATTTCAAGGTTAGGATCATAATTGATGAGCCAGGTGATTGTCAATAATGATATTTAGCTTGTTTATGGTTAATAATAATAATACAAATCTCTTTTAATAATAATTTTTCAGCTTTGAAAAAAATACAGATATTTGAGAAAATGATTTGGTATAAAATTGGTTTTATCGGGCTCATTGATTACGGATGATCAGACTTGAAAATATCAGGCAACCCCTAACTAGTGATTATTGATTGGACTATAAAGTGTTTTATCAGATCTATGTATATTAATTTTGGAATATTATTTTTGCTGCTCAAATTTCAGCACCGCACTGCAACCTTTTCACTTAATTATGTTATAGGTCACTGCATTTTTCCTCACTCTTCTAGATTCTTCATGCCGCCCCCATTTTAAACCTCCAAGAATGTGGCCTTTTGTCATGTTTCACAACCTAACAGTGCATATTCCTCTTATGTGTTGGGTTATGTTTATATATTTTTTCCCTATTTTTTTTTGGTGTTTAAATACTGGAGATCTTGATACTGATGTTGTAGTGGTGTTGTCCAATTGCGTTTTTGTTTTTCCATGTGCTGTCGTCATTTGACTGCAGTGAGCTGGATGAAATAAAGATGCTGTTGAGAATAAAACATATCTCTCTTTCTCCAACCTTCCCCCCCCCCCCCCCCACCTCATTCTATCTCTCTCTCTCTCTCTCTGATGTAAATCATCCTCAGAGTGAAGGCATCCGCCGCCCCTCCCACATTCTAGAACACAGGGCGCTCGTGTCATTGTAATTCATGTTGCCTAGCAACGCGGCAGTCGTCATAGAAGCTCAACAATAAAAGGATGACATGTACAGTGATGGGGCTCTAAAGGCTTGAAATATTCCTCCGTCTTTCCGCCATCTTTTCGCCTTCCACTCTGCTGGGTCGAGCCTCCATTTTTTCCGCCATTACGCCAGCTTACCACTTTTTCCAAACCCTTCTCTCTCTCTCTCTCTCTCTTGCCACCTCTCTTTCTCTCTCTCCTTCTCTCTCTCTCTCTCTGACAGATCTGCCCGGGTTGAGAAAAGCAATGTTGTGATATTACGTTTCAGAGCGGGGCCTTTTTTTCCTCTTCTTCTTCTCCCCCCCCCCCCGCGTTGGGATTTTTTTCCTTCCCCCTCCTCGCTCACCCGAAGCCCGTCCTTTGTGTGTCGACGGGGGGAAACCATTTTACTTGCGCGAGAGCGTTTATCAAAATGGATTCCAGAAGATGGATATGAAATCCATCTGTTGGCCTTGGAAAGAAGAAAGAAAGAAAGAAAGAAAAGAAAAACATGGCGGCTCAGGGCTGGGTTTTTTTTTTCTCTCTCTCTCTTTTGCCGCATATGAACAATGGCGTCGTCTTCGACGTCTGAGGAGGAGGAAAAGGAAAAACTTGCACACAAAAAGATCACATTTAAGATGACAATTTTCTTTTTTTGTGTGTTTTTATCCTAACGGTCTTTTATTAATCAAGACAGTAAGGCATCACAACAGCAATGTACAAAGTTATTTAAAGTCTTTAGTTAAAACCAAAACACATTTTTCTACCCATGCAACAGTGAAGTGTTTAGGAGCGTGGACAGGTTCCCACGTGGTGCTCGACCTGGACTAAGACTCTGTGGATTTTTCCGTTTTTTTCTTATGACAGAAACTGAAATTAAACCCTTCTGTTGTCTAGATGCTATTCATCTGATCTCATATACGTCAAAACGCATGTAAAATAATCCTGATAGATTTAGATGATTTGCATTCTTCTGCAAACATTCTGAATAGGGGTCGACCGATTATTGTCCCAACCGATTGTTTTGGGCTATGCTCAACATTTTTACAGTTATTGATATTGGTCGTTTCAAAAGCAAAATAAATTAATGAAAGTCTGAAGTCACTGCCCACAACACATTTTGACTGATTAGACCTCACCAATTTAGGCTTTCAGCACTGAAAACTGAAAGTGCTGAAAGTTTGGCATTTTGACCCAGAAGCTGCAAACTCCCTGCACTTGTTGTGTTAAAAAGTTCTCAGAATTAAACATACAAGGCATTTAAATTCAGTTTTTCAGCATTTAAATATCGGTTAGAAATAATCATTATTGGTATCGGACCAGAAAAATAAATAAAAACCATATCGGTCGACCCCTAATATCTAACCGCTTCTTCTCTTTCTACTCTTTTCTCTTTCTATGAGGTACGGAGGTAAAGGAAACAGGTGAAGATTGGGAATTCCAAGTCTGAGAAGGTGTGATGCCACTTGTGTGTGTGTGTGTGTGAGGCTTTTTAGTGTGTGCGTACCAGTGTGAGTGTATGTGTGTTGGGAGGCCTTCTATCAAGGCGTGAAGTCAGTGCCACACTGGGGCCTAAAACGCTCCCCCATGAGCTAGCGACCTCCAAGACATCCACCCAGAAAAAGAGAGATAGAGGGAGGGAGGGAGAGAGAGAGAGTGAACAGGAGAGCGGCAGGGGAAATGGTGAAGGAGTGATGGCGCTCTGGTCAGATCCATTCCCCAGGGTGGGGAACGAGTGAAATCCCAGCGAGCCAATCGAAGAAAAGTGAAGTCCGTGGTCAGGCTCCAGTGGAACGTCCTCGAGTGATGGAGCAAAGTTCTCGTCCGTTATCCACATTAGTGCTCCGGTGTTTGTGTTCGTTTTTAGTTCTTTATTTAATTCTCCTCAGAGTTTATGGTCAGGTCCTCCGGCTAATTCCCGATCCGGTCTCTGCAGTCGTTTTTTAGAAGAACCAGCGAAAGGTGTCCGCCGCTCCTACAGAGGAGGCTCTCTGTGGGAAAAATACACATTGTATTAATAATAGAGGTGTAACAATATATCTATCTACCAACAAGCCCAACGCATACTATTGACATTGTATAGCTTCAGAAATAATGATGTTCAAATGATGTTCTGGGGATTTTGTAATTTGATTTGAAGTTACTCAGTTAAATCAGCATTGTCCCTAGTCAATCGCTGGCTCCAACCAAACCAAATTAAAACTATCGTGGCAGATGTGATATCGGCAGATGTCAAACCTCAACCTTGTCATTTGAATCAATATAATATTTGGAAATTGAAAAAAATTTTGCACCAGTAATTAACAAAAGAAAGCAAAGCTCACAAACACACCTGCACACTACACCCAATTAAATCACAATTAAAACCACTGTCCTTTTGGCCCACTCCACAGTTACGATTCTCAAGTCCAATTCACTTACACTGATTTCCACCTGGCCAGACACGAAAAAAGTATTTAGTTTGTTTTAGCAAATCCACAACCACAGATTTACCGCCTTCCCCTGCTATGCAAACCAATCTGACTCCCCCTAATCAATGCTGAACATATGAAACCAAATCCAGGCCCCGCAGCGTGTGGTCGGGAAAAACGGGATCCCTCTGGACTTGCTCACCCGTGAAACTGCGCCCCGTGGGCGAGAAACTAGGATTTCGCTGTGGCGGGAGATGATCCCGGTCCTGCGGCAATGTGACAGAGAAGGAAACAGTCGTGGAAACCAGCTGGTGGAGAAATATTTCCCTCCGTCTGCTCCCGTGGGCAGGTTGGAGGGTCCTTCCGGCGTTGCCAAAGACGATACAGTCCTCAAAACACACAATTCCCAAATGTAATGCAAACACACGCTGGCCTCACGCTCTTCCCCGCAGGCCTGCTGGGAGTCGTTCCACCGAGGCACTCAGCTGATTTATGTAGAAACTCTGCACCGCTCTCGATTGGTTGCGATCAAGAGTCAAAGTGTCTCAAACGGGATGCTGGACCACGGTGCGAGATTTTCTATCTTACTTGACTTTAGAAGAAATACACCTGGTCTCGAGATACTCAGTAGAAGTGACTCGCCAGGTACAGTAAGGATCGGAAAACCTCCAGGATACCTCCAGGAGACCAGGCCCACACCTTGGAGAACCACCTTGATCACGTCACCTCACTCTAAGAGGATATCACACCTGGTCTTAGGTAGATTCTCACAAGAAGCGACTCACAAGTAGGATGGAAAACCTCCAGGATACTGTTCCTCCAGAACCAGAATTACCCACTCCTGCTTTAGATATTCAATTTTGAGATTAGTCCTCAAACCTCATTGGAGTTCAGAAACACTGCGCTTCTTCTTTTGGCATCTCCTGTAGGGGCTGCCACAGAGGATCAACTAGCGCATTGTCTGTACTTAGGACTGGCACAGCTCTATACTCCAGAATTCTGCAGAAATCTCTGAAAGTCTGAATGTTCTTAACGAACCCTGACAAAGAGCTGTACTGACACTAACAAACATACTCCCACATTCCCTTGATTGACTGAGATGCTAAATGAACACACTCACAATCTCAATGATCTCAAAAACCAAGTTTCTGAACAAACCCATACCAACCTGTCAGTGAGAACATTTTTAGAACATTCACACCTGGTTTCAGGTAGAAGCTCATCAGGCAGGATCGAAATTTCCAGGATACCCTCCAGGAATAACCAGAATTGCATATTGCTTCCATGAAATCCCTCAAACAAGCCACTGTCCCAACATTAACACCACAAAAACTCCCCAATTTCTGAATACCAAAATGTCTAGAGATTTTTGAAATGTAACCATGAGTGTGACCAGTGTCATCCAAAAAGCATCTAGACATTTGGGTATTTGGGAACTAGGTCATAGATATCAAGTCATTTGGGTTTGCAGCCCTGCACTATGATGAATGAAAATGCCAGATCCACTTGACAAAAGTCTCCTAGTTTACATTTACAGTATTTATCTTCCTTCTCCTAGTTACACAGACAGGCTCCCTGTAGCAACTTGGGAGTTAAAAGTCTTGCTCAGGAGCTCAAGGGCACTGCTGAGGGCATTACAGATCTGGATTTGTACCCACAACCTCTTGGTCCCTAGGCGAGAATCCCACCAACTCGGCCACTATAACCACTGTCGAGTTATCTTCGGGTTGGCGTTTCTGGCAGGTTCTTTAGCAACTCAAATGTGATTCAAAATCGGTGGCAGAGTTTCTGGCCTGGATCAGCGCCGCAGTGGTTTTAGCTTCATTTCTGTGAGCAAACGTTACAGCCAGCTTACAGCATATTGCCTCATCATGTCCCTAACACGCATGCCGCCCCTCCTCCAAAGATTTTGTGTGTGTGTGTGTGTGTGTGAACCAGCGCCAATGAAAAGGAGAGAAAGACAGGAGCTAGAGTGAGAGTGGAAGAGTGTACCGGCATAGTTCCAACTCTAAAGGGCTTTGGGAAATGTCCCAACCATCCACTTCTGCCCTCCACTCTTCTCTCTTTCTCCCTCTCTCCCTCTTTCCCCTCTCACACACACACTCACACCAACACACACATACACACACACACTATGAATGCCTGGTGGTTAATTAGTGCAGAGTATGCCAGGACTGGGCTCGGTTCCAAACCCACAGCATCATCACTAGCAATTATAGGAAAGCGAGAGGGAGGAGTGTGTGTGAGCACAATTAAGACACTTTTTCAGAAGAGTGTTTAAGTGCAAGTGAGCACCTACATGTGTTCTGGAATAGTGTTTAAGAGTACATGCATGCACATACTGTAGGTGCATCAACAAGTTTATTTTACCTCCACCGAGCTCCCTGGCTTTTTCTTTAGCTCTTCGCACTTCCTGAACTTGCAGATCTGGTGTCCTGTCTTCCGGTTTCGGCAGGAACTACAGACACCGCAGTTGATGAGACGCCTGCAGGGGGCGCAAACACCGCACCGTTTTCGCTTCCTCTTGGCTGCTCCACTGCTGCCACCCCCGCCTCCTCCACCTCCTCCTCCTCCGCCACCAGAAGCAGAGACAGAGCTGGTGCCGGTGCCACCACAGCTGCCAACGTTGGCATTAGCGCCAGTAGCGTTGGCGAGCGCGGCAGGGGATCCCGAGCAGGAGGAGCCACTGTGCTGGCAGTCCGCCGCCGCGTTGGCGATCTGAAAAGCACTGTCCGACATGGTCACGCCCGACGAGCCAGCACCCGAGTGGAGTGTGGTCATGACAATCACCCCTGGAGGCAGAGACAACCCACCAAGTGGAGGCATTCCTCCAAAGGCGGCGGCTGCGGCGGCGGCCGTGGCTGCTGCACCTCCACCCCTATCAGCATCACCTGCGCCTCCTGCACCACTACCACCGGGTGGGACGGGGACAGAGGGTGGCATCTTGAGACGGTTCATGCACTCAGCCCCGCCCACGGGCAGACCCCTGCACTGCTCAGCCGTCAGTGGCGTCAGGAAGTTGTCGGCACCCATGGGCAAGGCGGCAGGGTCCTGGCCAAGATGCTTGCCGGGCATGTGCACGTTCACAGGCTCAGCGCGTGGCATCGCTCCCCGGTGCGGGTGGGCGCCGTTGACGTTGACAGCAGGAGGTTTGCGGCCCCACAGCATGCCATTGTCACAGGGCCAGGGGGGCATGGCCGAGAGGCGGGCCGAGGGGAAGATGGGTGTTGCAATGCGGGCGATTTTGGCTGTCTGAGGGAAGGGCGCTGCAGCGGCATTGGCGGCTGCTGCAGCAGCAGCAGCGCTGTTCTTGTAAAAGTTAGCGAAGGAGCGATAGCGCTCCATCTGGGCGCTGTAGTCCAGAACCGGGTTCATGCAAGAGTCCATCTGCAGGGGGAAGTCCCGCCCCGGGGTGGGCGTGTAGTTGTGGGCATGGCCGTGGGCGTGGCCGTGGGCGTGGGGGGGCGTCTCCATGCATACGCTGCTGCTCATGTTCGCCATGGGAACGGGAACGCGCGCACGCAAAAAACACAGTGCGCTCAAAACACCGCTAGCATCCGCTGGAAACACTTCTGTGGAGAGAAAACAGAGAGAGAAAGCTTAGGGTTATTGGTGACCTTGTTTATGTATAGCTAGTAAGAAAAGTGAAATATGTAAATTTTGTTTGCAAAATATTACCAAGCCAATTTTCTATCCAAATTTTGGGGTTTTGGCTTCTTTTGTTGCATTCAAACTTACTTCCTGAATTCAAGTTTTGCTGTTATTTTATCTGTTTTGTTTTAACTAAATTCTAGCAAAATTCTCCAATGTCTCATTTGGCTTTTGTCTATGGGAGTGTTTTCCTCCAGATTTTTGCTTTTGTTTGATTAAGAGATATATAGATAGATAAACAAAAAAGCAGAGAGAAAACAGATTTTTGTTTCTTCAAGATTTTTGTTTTGTTTGAGCAAAAGAGAGCGAGACTGATGGTGAATAACAGAGAGAAAAGGAAAGAGTAAAGAAGATAGATAGATAGATAGATAGATAGATAGATAGATAGATAGATAGATAGATAGAGAAAGAGGAGATCCTCAAGCTTTTTGTTTTGTTTGAGCAAGAGAGCAAGAAAAAGAGAGAACGAGTGAGAGAGAAGGACAGATGAGAGAGAGAGAGAGAGAGAGAGAGAGAGAGAGAGAGAGAGAGAGAGAGAGAAAGATTACGAATTTGCAGTTTGCGGCCAAAGCACCCCCTCCTCCTCCTCCTCCTCCTCCTCCTCCTCTTTTTCCCTCCTCTGCCCCGTTGCTCCCGTCGCCTCGAGCATCAATTACGGTAATTACTCTCCGACCGCTGCCGCGTTGGAGGCGGCGGGAGCGCGCGAAGGCGAGGAGGATCACGGGTCATTAACGGGAACACCGGGGAGGGCTCGGGAGCGCGCACCGGGCCGGACACTGGGACGCAATTAGAGAGAGAGAGAGAGAGAGAGAGAGAGAGAGAGAGAGAGAGAGAGACTACGACGCAATTAAAGGCGACGGATTAATTCGCGGTAGCGAGGAGAGAGAGAGAGGGAGAGAAAGAGAGATAGAGCGCATGCATCAAGCCAAAAAAAAAAGAGAGGGAGAGAGGGAGAGAGAAAAACAGCGGGGGAGGGGGGAGGGGAGAAGGGAAAAAAATGGACGAGCTTTTTTCTACCTACCCGAGCGAGCGACCGACCGAAAGACTCCCGACGCTTTACGCGCCCTCAACGCCGAGCATCACGGCGCAAAAAAGCCGCCGCCGCCACCGCTGCGAGACGCCCCGGTGCAAAAAAAATTAAAAATTAAATTCTTTCGGGGGGAGGGAAAAAAAGAAAACACACACACACACAAGCAGAAGGAGAGTCGTCGCTCACCGACGGGCGGGAAGCGCGAACGGCGGCGGCGCTAAATACCGAGACTAACGGAAATAATAAATAATATTGACGCTGCCAACGACGCACCGTCCTCAGGGGCGGGTATGGGTGACGGAAGGGTAGACGGCTCCTCCCGGTGTGTGTGTGTGTGTATGTGTGTGTATGTGTATGGGTGTGTGTGCGTGTGCACCGAATCAGCTCTTGCTATCTTTATGGGGTCCTGATATTATAACCAGATGTAAATAGTCATATCACAATCATCTCCAAACCTTACATTTAACCAGTATGCACAAAAAATTATTTAATATGTTTTAGTTTTTCATAAAAAAATCAATTTGTTTTTACATTATTATAATATAAAAATCGGAATATTTCCTTAATTTTTCAAGAAAAACGCTCGGGTCCTCACAAAGACGCCAAAACCTGCACATACACGTGTGTGTGTTTGCGTGTGTGCGAGCGCAGATGCGAGTTTTAAGCTGGTTTTGAGGACCTTTATTAATTGTATTACTCTTTATTTTGTTTTCTAGATGTATTCTATATTTTCACGATTTTTGTATATATACAGTTTCTGTTAATGACATATAGGCTAAACAACATTTTAGAAATCTTTGTGAATATATAATTTATATTTATTTCCAAAAGCTTTATATAGGCTAAATTATTAATTTGTTTATTTTTACTTGTTTAGCTTTCGTGTTTGTATTGTTTTTGTAATGGTCATCTGTTTGTTAAAAAGCAACGACTCAGGATAAAGTCCAGTATAAACAAACCTAAATATATATATATATTTTTTTAATCTCATGTAAGAAACTAAATAGATTTTTATTTGTACTCGTAGTTATGTTACTGATATTTAGGTTTAGAGTTCACTGTAGTTATTATGATATACACCTGGTAGTAACTGTAGGTCCCCATTAAGATAGTGAAACCGGGTGGTGTGTGTTCGAGTGTGTGTGAGTGTGTGTGTGTTGCGCCGTGTGTGGCTGACGGGGGTGTGAGGTGAGGAAGCGGCGATGCGGACACCTACTGATCATTGGCTGTAAATTACCGTGGAAGCGCGGGAGGCGACCGGGTGACACACGGGGCTCGCGGCGGGGGAAACGGTGTCAAGCTCACGCCTTTTACCCCCCCCCCCAAACCCCAACCCAACCACCACCACACACACTTTCCACCCCCCCTCCCTCCCTCCCTCCTTTTTCTCTCTCTCTCTCCTGCCAATTCAGGAATTACGGCGATTAATCAGAGCTCCAGGCACCACATAATTCAGGAGGGGGGGGATTTTTTTTTTTGCGGATTTTGCGCTTCATGCAGTTCTTGCGGCTCGTTACCGTAATTACCCACAGGAGCACCGGGAGGCTAATTAAAAGTAAAATGTAGTTGCAGAGGCAGGAGGCGGTTTTCTCCTCTCCTGTGGTGTGTATTCCGGCCAGTGGGGATTTTTTGGGTTGTGTGTGTGTGTGTGTGTGTGATATTTATATTCGCAGGATTCCCAAATCCATTAGCTGTTAAGACTCAAGGTGAAATGTAAAAGTATATCAATTTAAAAAAATTGTCAAAATCCATACGTCATCTACATATTCCATATATATGTATCTGCTGTAATAAACAATCTATATTTTTTAATTGATTGATTCCTATTAATAGATATGATTAAAAGATTTTTTTTGGGAGGTTGACGTTCCCCGCGCGCCCGTGCCGTTAACGAGCTTTAATTAAATATTATTCCGCCTTCATCAGGGGCGGAATTTCGCTCGCTGCCCTGGCAGCGTTCGTCCACCACGCCGTTTATCCGTCAGTGGGCGTTTTATCGCTTCTCAGCATTGTTGCATTTGCTGAAGATGATTGGCGGTCGTCTCGCCCAATCCTACGGCTCCGGGGCGCGGCACGTGACCCCGCCGCGCGCGGGCTACCGGTGACAGCTGCGCGTTAACGCCGATCACGTGCGCCGAGGAACAGCGCTGAACTGCAGTGACGCTGCTGACCGCGGGGTGGCGCCAGTTAACCACGACTGCGACGACTACAGCTGAAATAATATGTATATAATAATAATAAAAACTATTAAAAACTAAACAGATCTAATTAACAACTAATTAATTAATCATTTAAATACAAACTAATTACACTAAATGTTAGTTTCCAACTAAATTATTTATTTGCAATCATATTTACAAACACTACATCTAGTTGGTAACACATGGCTTTATGATCACATCCTTTAAAAAAAAAAAAAAAAAAAAAAGTAAAACAAAATGTACTTAGATCATAGAAAAGAATATTTAAATTTGCTTTGACCAAGTTTTAACTTACACTTGTATTTTGGTAGACTCCAATGCAAAATGCAAAATTAAGATCTAAAATAATCAATATTTTTATTTTAATGCACACACACACACACACACCAGACATCTACCTATAAAATAACACAACCTAATTATTATTGTGTTTGTCTCTTAGGTAAAAATGAATTACATCCCCTCTTCAGAAAACAGATGTGCCAGTATGCCAGGCCGCACACACACACACACACACACACACTGTAGAACTTTCCTCCTTCTCACCATGTTTTTCCCACTGTTGTAAATATCTCCACAAGGCTCGTCATGTCCGAGTTTCACACTTTCAGAATGTTCCAGTGGACCTGTAGGAGTTGGATGATTTGTAGCCCACACCTGCTCTGTTAACACACACACACACACACACACACACACACAGCAAGAGGGCTGATTGGCCAGGATGGATACCCTGTCTGGTTAAACCTGCTGATTTAAAGCTCTGTGTGTGTGTGTGTAGAGTGCCTGTGCCCCGTGAGCAAGATCACACACAACACACACTGCAGCGGGAATTTGTAGAAACAACTTCCTGCTGAGCTCAAATTGATGTTAAAAGTGTGTGTGTGTGTGTGTGTGAGAGAGAGAGAGAGAAAGAGAGAGAGAACAGAAAAATAATGACAGAGTAGGAGTAGTGAGTAGGAGACAGAGAAGGAGAAAGATAGAATTTTTAAAAAGACAGAAGGAAAAGAAAGAGAGAAAGAGAAGTGAGAGAAAGAGAGAAGACTGAGAGAGGAGCAAGAGGGAGAGAGGAGAAAAGAAGTAAACGAGAAGAAGAAATTAAGAGACAAAAGAAGATGAGAATAAAGACAGAGAGAGATGTGGGGAGAAAAAAAAAAGAAAGTAAGAAAGAGACAAAGAGAGAAAGGATTAGAAGAGCCAGAGGAGAGAAAGAGGAGAGGGAGAAAGACAGATGAGAGAAAAGTAGAATAGAGAGAAAGCAGAAGACAGAGAGGACAGAGAGAGAGAACAAATGAGATTTTGTCCTTCAGTAAACACTCGTCTGTTTGCACACTCATCAGTCCGTTATTCCAGCGCTGGTCATTGTGGCCGTGTGAGTGTGTGGTGTGTGTGTGTGTGTGTGTGTGTATAAAGAGAGTCTCTAAAAAGCATTCCTGGCCAGTGAGTCTAAGATAAGACACATTCCAGGTTTCTAACACACACACACACACACAGAGTTTAAAACAGAGCATTACAAAAGTGACGATGTTCCATTACAAACTCTTCTACGAACCTTGTTTACCTTCCTTACCCCCAGCCTTCCTCCACGCATTAACCCTCCTGGTGCCGGTTCCCAGTTCGGCTTTTCCACTGGAATGAAGCGGTGCCAGTTCACATCTGATTTTGTGTTTCTTCAGTGGAAAAACTGGGATATTGGGAACTGGTGCTAACTTCATGGCGATGAAGGGAATCTCTAATATATGGCATAATTATGATGGTAGTTCCTAGTTCCCCAGTTTGGAACTGAGTGCCATCATTTTCTATAAAATAACAGGGCCAGTTCAGAGCTGAATCGAGCACCAACAATGTTTTCTTTGGGAATCAGAATATGGTACCAACTCCGGGGCAGTGGAAAAGGGGCCTCTGATAACTATCCTGTGCTAGTGCCGGTTCAGCTTCCCAATTTTGAACTGGTGCTGTGCTTTGGAAAAACTGGGACATTGGGCAGTGGAAAGGGGAGCTCTGATAACTATCCTGGTGTGTGTTTCCCAAAAGCATAGTTGCTAACATAGTGTACATTAGCAACTAATATAGTGTTGCTAACATAGTTAGCGACTCGCCATCATGCTAACCTATACTTTTTAGGAAAGCAGCTCCTGGTTCTAGTGCCAATGTTTGGATCTAATTGGAACCAACTGTGCGTTTTCCACTGAAAAAAAAAAAGCAACTGGCCAAACAGTTGAACCCAGATAAATAAAAGAAGTTCTGAAAAAACTGCTAAGAGGAAGAGTTACTCAAAAAAAAAAATGGGGAATGAAAGCATTCAGTCAGGTTTAGAAGTTGAAATTAAAAGATGTTAGAACAGCAGAGTCCAGTAAGAACGAAAAAAACTTAACATTAAAAACGCAGTAAGAAACACACTACGCTGGCTAAATATTGAGAGCACGTTTTTGGAGAAAGGAAGTTAACCTGGAGTTAAAACATAAAAGGTACACACTAATCCAGCAATTCCTGCCTCTTATCTTCACCTCCACACATCACTTCTATCGTTCATTTTCAGCAGTTCTTAAATACAACTCACAGGGGTCCTAAGACAGAACCCTGCAGTGCATCATTAAAAACACTCTAATTATGGAGTATTGTCTGGCTAACTTCCCATAGAGAAAGCTGTTTTGTTTGTAAGAAATGTAATTGCTGTCTTGGTTTTATTTTTTCAGTACATGAGGAAGGAATGCTTTTTGATTTTTGGTTTTTGGGTGCCAGACTGAACCCCATCAGTGTCATGCATCAGGAGGCTCTCGACCTCTCTTGTCTCAGCTGAATGATGTTGAGTCACACGGTTTTAATTTTCCAGAACTCTCTCTCTCTCTCTCTCTCACTCTCTCTCTCTCTCGGGTTGTGAAAGGTTTCATGTGGCGATGCCCTAAAAGCTGTCGCTACGGTAACAGATAACCCTGGTGACAGGCTTCAAAGAGGATGAATGAGTTGGAGTCTTCTTCCCGGAGAGGAAGTTTCAAATGGTGATGAAGGGACTAAGTGTGTGCTCTTCCTCTCTCTCTCTCTCTCTCTCTCTCTCTCTCTCTCTCTCTCTTTTCATGCTCTCTTTCCTTCTCTCTGTTTATTTCTTTATCACTCTTGCTCTTCCTAAGTCTCTCTCTCTCTTCCCGTCTTTCTTTCCATCAGTCTATCCCTCTTTTCTTTTTCTCTCTCTGTCTTTTCTCTCTTTCACTTAATCCTTCTTTCTGTCTTCCTAAACCTCTCTCTATCGTTTTCTTTCTTTCTCACACATTCTTTCATTCTCCCTCTCTCCTCTCTCTCTCTCTTGCTCTTTCTCCGTCTCTTCGTCAATCCTTCTCTCCCTCCTCTTCTCCCTACTTTCTCATACTCTCATATTCTCCCTCTCCCTCTCTCTCTCTCTCTCTCTCTCTCTCTCTCCTGCAGATGGAGGTGCATCAGAGTCCAGCTGATGCTGCTAAAAGCATGGAGAGAAAAAAGAAAGAAGGAGGAAAAAATGATGAAAAGAACTTCAAGCTGCTCTGAGAATGCAGCCGTGAATCAAAGCCTATTTACACCATATAGAATCATTTCCATTTCAAACACCAATGCCAACCCATCCCCCTCTTTACACACACACACACACACACACACACACAGAACTAAACAACAAAGCAGCATTCGACTACTGAAGCGTGTGTCTTCTCTTTTCCCTGCATTTGTTCATCTCCAAAATCCAACATTTTATCACACTTACTATAAGTTGATTTTCTGATAAAACATCAATAAAATTTCAACAATGAAATGTCAATATAGGATTGCGATGTCAACAAAATTTATTTCCCAAATATTATTCTATCTTTCATTTATTATTATTATTATTATTATTATTATTATTATTATTATTATTATTATTATTATTATTATTATTATTATTACAACTTAGAAAGAATGTTTGAGTCCACTCATCAGTGATAGTCCTGATAATTAATAATAATTAATAATTCATTAAATCATGTTTAGGATTTAGAAGGTTCTATAACCCCGTGTTTAAACTGTGATGGACAATATAATATATAAGAAAAGCGAAAGAATTTAGAAAATTGGTCAATATTCAAAATGATGCCTTTCTGCCACTGGTTGTCAAGTAAGACTCATGTTAAACAGAGTAAAAACAGAGTATTTTGAATTTAACATATGTACACATTTATTTCATGACAAACACATGGTCCAAAAGCCTAAAAAGCCCTTGGTTTTAATTTGCAATATACAGACTGGTGATGACTAAATAACAGCAATAAGTTATTTACAATGTACAAATTACAAACTTGTTTCAGTTATTAAAGATTCATTGCAATATCAATATCTGTGCTAATTAAAACAATTAGTGTAGAATACTGAAGAGCCACGAGCCAAAATTAACTCTCACAATCAGCTCGTATTAAACACCGAGTACAAGTGTAACACAGCAAGTTGCCGCTTTAATTCTCACCTGCACAAACGTGTCAAAGTGATTGATTACATCATGCATAAATAGGGAAAATGATCAAGGCTTCAGCACCAAAACACAAAAATCTTGTAGTGAATTTTTTTTTTTTTAAGTACTCAAGTATGTTTTGGAAAGTGAAACATTTTCTTGCGCAAACATTAAAAATCCTAAAAATATGTCTAAAGTTGTATCAACAGAAAATCATAAAATAGCATTCAAATCAATGTGAAATATTCATTTTTTCAAAAAGAAACAGAAAATTAGGACTTTTAGAGGATTAACAGCTTCTTAATTTTTAAATTAACTTCCAAAAAGTATGAGCTCTTACGTTAACTCAGAAACACAGTAAACCTTGCTGGCCAGGTCGAATAGAATCATCATAAATGATGAAGTTTGTATTAAAAGTAGAGCAAACACAGCTTTTTCTTAAATTTGTTCTTTAAAAGGTTTGTAAGATACAGCTAGCCGTAATCAGATGTTGGGTTAAGAACAGAGTCTACAAAATTTGAAGAGAGCTCACAAATGTTATTTTATGGGTGTTTGTGCCAAACGTAAGTTGATTGGGTTTTGGGTTATTTTTGGTGAACATGGTATTAAGATGTGATGTAAAAACTCATTTCAGAACAAGCGCCGTACGCTGAGCTGTAAAACTGTATTGTGTACTGTGTAGAGTCGTTTGAAGTTCCAACCTGAGGTTCTCTTGGTAGTGCTTGATTTTGTGTTTGTGTGTGTCAGCCTCTACTTCCTTCAACACAAGCTCCTCTGCGTAAGATGAAGTCGTCCACTGCGATCTCTCCGGTTCCTCCGCTCCTCTTCTGTCCCTTCAGCACAACCTGAAACACAAGCATATGAAGCGTTCCTCGGTGCAGGTTAAAGGCAGATTAAAGGAGCGCTCCATCCCAAGAAGCAAACAAATTAAAGAACAATAAATAAATAACAGTCTGAATTTTATATAGTCATGTCCAATGAGACATCGGTGGCGTAACTGTGGTAGGGTGTTCGCCCCATTATCAGAAGGTCACAGGTTCGAATCCAGGGCTGGTAAAGTTACCACTGAGGTACTCATGAGCAAGGTACCGTCCCCAAGCACTTCTCCATGGGCGCTTGTTAGTTGCCCACTGCTCCTTCACGGATGGGTCAAATGCAGAGGTCACACTTGGTTGTGGTGCAAAAACATCTCATGATACTTAAACCTTCTTGTGAGAACATCTCAGGAAAACACCTAAACTTCTTGTTAACCCTTGAGATATCTCATGAGCAAATTTTAAAAACTTCTGAACACTCGAGACATCTTGTGAGCATATGAAAACATCTACTCATGCAAAATCATCTAGTACTCACACAAATATCTCATGCTCACTTTGTGCTCACATGAAAACTTCTCATGTTCATGTGATAACATTTCACGCTTACACACAAACATGGACGCAGGCTAGGGGCAGGCAACTGCGATCCTGAAGGTTTTACATCCAACTGGATTTCAGAGAAGAGACTGATCAGGTAGCATGGAAAACCTCCAGGACCAAAGTTGCCTACCCTGACGTACACGTTCAACACCACATTAAAAAAAACTAATAACGTTAAACCTACGCTGTCGAGGCCCAGCCCCCAGAGCGTGATTTGGGTGTGTCTCCAGCCGTGTCCACCAGTCCTGGTCCAGATGGCAGGGCTGTGACTCCGCCCCTTCCTCGCAAACAGCTGCAGGGAGCCAATGTGGTGCCCGAGGAGGCGGTGCCTAAATGCCAGGCACAGATCACCCCCGCGCCAAGGCGGAGAAGTGGGCGGGCCTAAAGCAAACGTCAGCCGCGCCCCTTTAACGCTGCGTCTGGCTGTTGCCTGGGGAACGGCCAGGTACCGCCCACCTGAGGACGAGTGAAAGGTTTTCAAATTAAAAACTGTTAAGTTGCCTTTAATTTTTTGTCTTTGATTTTCTCAAAATTAAGAATGAATCCTTATTTAAACTAAATGTAAAAAATAAAATAAACAATGTAAAAAAGCATTGATTAGAGGTTTAAGTTTCCACTCATTTTTGATTCACTTGCCCAGCTCCAGTTACTAGCATTGATAATTATAGCTAGCTGCTCAGCAGCACTACTGATTAATCAAGTAGCTTTTGAGATTTTTTACAAAGTGCGACATCAACTCCAAACTTTCTCGTTCTCTCGTTCTCTCGTCGTTCGTTTGTCCTGTTTCACTTTCCGTCTCCAAATCCCTTTACGAACTGCTGAAGCCTGTCTGAGCTGCGGCTAATCCAGCTAGCTTAAAGCTCACACTTTCTCTCTCTCTTCCTCTCCCTCTCTCGCTCTCTCTGCCAGTCTGATTGCTCTCTCCACTCTTCCTTACTGTTTATTCTTCCTGTCTGATCCATTTACAGTGTGGAAAATACGCCAGTGTGTCGGTGTGGCTCTGTGTTTTTATCTGTGCTTTAGAATTGTGTGTGTGTTGTGTGTCAGAGGACGTTGGTGTGTGTGTGTGTGTCAGAGGACGTTGGTGTGTGTGTGTGTGTGTGTGTGTCAGAGGACGTTGGTGTGTGTGTGTGTGTGTGTGTGTGTGTCAGAGGACGTTGGTGTGTGTGTGTGTCAGAGGACGTTGGTGTGTGTGTGTGTGTCAGAGGACGTTGGTGTGTGTGTGTGTGTGTGTGTGTTATCGTTGAGGTGGAACACTTGGGTTTACTTGTTAACTTTTGACCCTTATTTGTGCTTCTATTCCTCTCCTTGTCTCTTCTCATCACTTGTCTCCTCTTCTTGTTTCTCTTCTCTTCTTTTCTCTTTTGTTTTCTTCCCTTCTCTCCCTCCTCATCTCTTCTCTTCTTTTCTCTTCTCTTTTCTTATCTCTTCTCTTCTCTTCTTTTCTCTTCTCTTTTCTTATCTCTTCTCTTCTCTTCTCTTCTCTTCTTTTCTCTTCTCTTTTCTTATCTCTTCTCTTCTCTTCTCTTCTTTTCTCTTCTCTTTTCTTATCTCTTCTCTTCTCGTCTGTTTTCTTCTCTTCTCTTCTCTTCTCTTCTCGTCTCTTCTCGTCTCTTCTCTTTTATCTCTTATCTTCTCTTTTCTTATCTCTTCTCTTCTCTTCTCTTCTCTTCTCATCTGTTTTCTTGTCTTCTCTTCTCGTCTGTTTTCTTCTCTTCTCGTCTCTTCTCGTTTATCTCTTATCTTCTCTTCTCTTCTCTTCTTTTCTCTTCTCTTTTCTTATCTCTTCTCTTCTCGTCTGTTTTCTTCTCTTCTCTTCTCTTCTCTTCTCGTCTCTTCTCGTCTCTTCTCTTTTATCTCTTATCTTCTCTTTTCTTATCTCTTCTCTTCTCTTCTCTTCTCTTCTCATCTGTTTTCTTGTCTTCTCTTCTCGTCTGTTTTCTTCTCTTCTCGTCTCTTCTCGTTTATCTCTTATCTTCTCTTCTCTTCTCTTCTTTTCTCTTCTCTTTTCTTATCTCTTCTCTTCTCGTCTGTTCTCTTCTCGTCTCTTCTCTTTTATCTCTTATCTTCTCTTCTCTTCTCGTCTGTTCTCTTCTCTTTTCTTATTTCCTCTTTTCTTCCCTTCTCTCCTCTTTCTTCTTGTCTCCTCGTCTCTTCTCTTATCTTTTCTTTCCTTGTCCCCTCTTCTCTTCTCTTCTCTTCTCTTCTCTTCTCTAATATCTCAGTCTCTGCTTTGTTCTTCTTCCTCCTTCTCCTTGTTTCTCTTTTCTTCTCCTCTTTCTGCTTCTTTTCCTTTCTTTTCCTCTTTTTGCCTCTTTTTATGCTTAAAGTTTAGTGTGTGTGTGTGTGTGTTTTACCTGCCGGATCTCGCACCATCTCCCAACGCACATCACCCTCCTGCTCCGACATCCAGCTACACACACCATGATCAAACGAGCAGCTCAAAGATCCGGCATCTACACACACACACACAGACACAAACACACACACACAGACACAGACACACACACACCCAGACAGACAGACACACACACACACACATTTAAGTGTTTAAGCTCTGCGTCAGGTGCAGTAATCTGGGTGTGTGAAGTGAGATTACCCGGATCGTCGCGGGCCAGCTCTGCAGTGTTGCCCAGCTCAATATCAAAGTCCACGTGGAAGCGGCCGTCCTGCTCCGGCTGCTTGGGAACTGCAGAGACGAGAGGAAGGGGGGATGAGGACGAGTACGACTGAAAAGCTCATGTCTCTTCGCCACATCACGTCACATCGATTCAATATCCGAACTGGAGCAAGGCGTCTGAGTTACTTCTGTTCAATATTTATTCACCTAAAAACAAACATTTATACTCTACACAAAACCAGTTGTAACCTCAATCTTTACAACTCTTCCCTTCTTTTCTCGTCTTCTCTCTCCTCTCCTTTTCTTTCTCCACTTCTCTTCTCTTTTCTTTTCTCATCTTTCTTTTCATCTCTTCTCTACTCTTATCTTCTCTCCTCCTCTCATCTCTCAACTTTCTGCTCATCTCTTCTCTTTTCTTCTTTTCTCCTTTCTTATCTTCTCCCATCTTTCTCCTCTTTTCTTCTCTTCTCTTCTCTTCTCTTGTTATATCAACGTATGATATTGTTTCACGTCGATCTCGTATCAAATGGAAATGCTATCGTAGCAGAATTTGTGATATCAACAGATGTTGACTGTTGTAACATCGTATGATTATGAAACTTTTGATTTACACTGTTAGTATTGCTATAGATCGATATATCGTTACAGCTCTAGTGGTTAAGAAGTGACCTGAGAGTGAGAGTGTCCTGATAGCAGAGGGAGAGGGAGAGAGGGAATGATGGAGGAGGTGTGTTCTCCTCCACTACTGTGCTGTGATTTATGTTTCTGCCCAGCTGAAGGCTCAGTATAAGCAGTTAAAGTGGTGAAGGTTGCCAGATCCTCCTCAGTGCCAGCTGGGCTACAATCGGCCTGCAGCTTTATTATACACGTCCTTATAAGGCCAATAACAGTCTTCTAGTCACGCCGTGTGTGTGTGTCCATGTATTAAGGGGTCTGGGACTTACTGTACACGTCGCCTCTGTGTTTGGTGACGTCCTTGTGTATGCGGTTGTCCAGCGTCGTGGTGCTGTGTTGGGTCGGCCTCGGCCTTGTCTGTGTGGTTGCCGTGGTGACCTGGCTCGTTGTAGTTGTTGTTGTGGTGGTGGTGGCTGGAGTTGAGGTTGTGGGTGGCGGTGTTGTTGGATAGGTGGTCAGGATGGTTGTCATAGCAGCGGTAGTTGGGACGGTTGTTGTGGTGGGGGTTGTTGTGGTTGCGGTGGTTGTGGGAGTCGTTGTGGTGGTTGCTATGGTTGCCGGGGTTGTAGTGTTGGTTGTGGTGGGGATTGTAGTTGTAGTGGTTATGGTGGGGGTTGTTTTAGTTGTGGCGGTTGCTTTGGTTGCCAGGGTTGTAGTGGTGGTTGTGGTGGGGATTGTAGTTGTAGTGGTTGCTATGGTTGCTGGGGATGTAGTGGTTGGGATTGTAGTTGTAGTGGTCATGGTGGGGGTTGTTGTAGTTGTGGCGGTTGCTATGGTTGCCGGGGTCGTAGTGGTGGTTGTAGTTGTTGTGGTTGTGCTTGTAGTGGGTCTCTTAGTGGGCTGAGTTGTTGTTGGACGAGAGGTCGTTGTGGTTGTAGTTGTCATAGTAACCTTTGTTGTGGCTTGTGTTGTTATAGCTGGTCTGGCCGGCTCGACGGTCACTAGAATTGGAGCTACAAAAAAAATCACAAAAATAAACATGTATTTAATTTTTAATTTGCCGAACATGTCGCATTCGTCATCGCCACATCTAACCTGAAAACAGCCAAGTTTAAAATCTAAAACAGGTCACAAGTGGTGGACAGATGCATGCACCAGGGGTCACCTTTGTGACAGTTGGTAGTGTAACGGTTAGGGTTTTTACCCCGTGATCAGTGGGTTGTCAGTTCCAGGTACCACTGAGGTACCACAACCAGATGCAACCTCTGCATTTGAACCCATCCATGGTACTTTGCTCATGAGTACCTCATTGGTACCTTTACCGATCTGGGACTTGAACCAGTGACCTTCCGACCAGTGACCGTTACACCACCAACTGCCCCTTCAACTGTCAGACTGATTTGGCCGATGACGGGTAAGAGCTTATCAGATTGTACAAAGTAATTTCTTAACGCACACTTACGCTTGCAGTCATGCTCTTTGCCGAAGTTCCCGGGTTTGCACTTGCACTTCTCGGAGCCCGGCTTGTCATGGCAGAAAGAGTGGTGATTCTTATCTAAACACACACACACACACACACAGTAGTAACTACAGCAGCAGCAGCAGCAGCAGTATGTTAGCATTAACTCTTGTTCTCCGTCTCACCTGTGCACTGGTATTTGCCGTTGACGTAGCGCAGCTCAAAGCCCTTGTGGCATCTGCAGATATAGCTGCCAAAAGTGTTCACACACTTACGGAAGCTCGGACAACGAGCCAAACCCGTCACACACTCGTCTACATCTGAGGACAGACAGACGGTGTGTGTGTGTTTGTGCATTTCATCGGGTGACGGTTATCACATGCAAGTTACTCAGGTGGGTTCAGATTTTAGAGGAATTGATGAGAAGGCGCAGGAAGAGGAGAAGAGAGAGGAGGAAATGAAGTGGGAAGTGCAGAAGGTCGAGCGTGAGCTGCAGGCGACGTGGTTCGTACCTACACAGGTGCGGCGGTCCGGGCCGAGTCGTAACCCTGGAGACGGACACTGGCATGTGACCTCCCCCTTCATCACCGCACAGCCGTACTGACAGTTAGCCATGGCACAGGTACGAGCGTCTGAACACACACACACACACACACAGGGTTACACACCCTGGTAAGCGAGTAGTGAGTGGGTGAGTGAATGAGTGAGTGGATGAATGAGTGAGTCAGTGAGTGAGAGTGAGTACGCAAGTCAAGGTGAAGTGAGGGATTGAGTAAACGAGTGACAGTTGATTAGTGAATGGGGGAGTGAGAGTGAATTAGTGGGTGAATGGTGAATGAGTGGAGAAGAGTGAGTGAGTGAGTGAGTGAGTGAGTGATTTGGTGACTGAGTGAGTGAGTGAATGAGTGAGTGATTAAGTGAGTGAATCAGAGGGAGTAAGTGACTGAGGGTGAAATGAGTGAGTGAGGGAGTGAGTGAGGGAATAAAAGTGGATTAATGAGGACGTGAGTGGGTGAAAAGGAGTGAGTGGATGCTTAGGTAAATGCATGACTGGGTGAGTGAATGAGTTAGTGAGTGAGAGAGCGAGGGGGTGGAGATGAGTGATGGGTCAGAGTGAGTGGAGATGATTCAGTGAGTGGGCGAGCTAATGGACAAATGAGTGTGTGGGTAAGGGGATGAATGAGTGATTGATTAGGTGACTAGTGAGTGAGTGGGGTGGAATGAGTGAGTGAGATTGAGTGATTAAGTGAGTGAGTCAGTGGGAGTGAGATACTGAAGAGGGCGAAGTCAGAGAGTGGGTGAATGAGTGGGTGAGAGTGAGTTAGTGGGGATAAGTGAGTGAGTGAGTGGGTGAGTTAATGGGCAAATGAGTGTGTTGGTGAGGGTGAAGTGGTGATGGTGAAATGGTGAGTGAATGAAGGTGAAGTGGTGAGTGAGTGAAGGTGAAGTGGTGAGTGAGTGAAGGTGAAGTGGTGAAGTGTTGAGTGAATGAAGGTGAAGTGTTGAGTGAGTGAAGGTGAAGCAGTGAGTGAGTGAGGGTGAAGTGCTGAAGGTGAAGCAGTGAGCGAGTGAGGGTGAAGTGGTGAAGGTGAAGTGTTGAGTGAGTGAAGGTGAAGTGGTGAGTGAGTGAAGGTGAAGTGGTGAGTGAATGAAGGTGAAGTGTTGAGTGAGTGAAGGTGAAGTGGTGAGTGAGTGAAGGTGAAGTGGTGAAGGTGAAGTGTTGAGTGAATGAAGGTGAAGTGGTGAGTGAGTGAAGGTGAAGTGGTGAGTGAGTGAAGGTGAAGTGGTGAGTGAGTGAGGGTGAAGTGGTGAAGGTGAAGTGTTGAGTGAATGAAGGTGAAGTGTTGAGTGAGTGAAGGTGAAGCAGTGAGTGAGTGAGGGTGAAGTGCTGAAGGTGAAGTGGTGAGCGAGTGAGGGTGAAGTGGTGAAGGTGAAGTGGTGAGTGAGTGAAGGTGAAGCAGTGAGTGAGTGAGGGTGAAGTGCTGAAGGTGAAGTGGTGAGCGAGTGAGGGTGAAGTGGTGAAGGTGAAGTGGTGAGTGAGTGAAGGTGAAGCAGTGAGTGAGTGAGGGTGAAGTGGTGAGGGCGTCTCACTCCTGCAGCTGCCGTCCCTCATCATCATGTATCCGTCCAGACAGTAACACTTATAACTGCCCAGTGTGTTCATACAGCGATGCTTACACAGCCTCGGCTTCACCCCACACTCGTTCACATCTACAGAGGAGAGAGAGAAATATCACACATGTAGAGCAGAGTGGAGCGCAGGGGGAAGAGTGTGTGTGTGTGTGTGTGTGTGTGAACCTTGTTGAACTGATAGGAGGGAACGCTGAGTTTGTTGTGCGGAACTAATGTGACCATGACTCCCACCAACACAAACACACTCTAATCCCACTTACATGTGTGTGTGTGTGTGAGTGTGAGTGTGTGTGTGAGTGTGTGTGTGTGTGTAGTTAGGCATGAGAGGAATGTATGGCTGTGTGTGTACCTGATTTTAAAGGTGAGTTGATCCCTCTGGCTAAACACACACCCTTACACAAGTTTTACACACACACACACCTCACAGTGCTGAATCTATGCTGAAGTACCGCACACAAATAACACACACACACACTTATCAAGATACACACACACACACACACCAGGATCAGCCAGCACATACACTTATCAAGATACACACACACTTATCAAGATACACACACACACCCCAGGATCAGCCAGCACATACACTTATCAAGATACACACACACTTATCAAGATACACACACACACCAGGATCAGCCAGCACACACACTTATCAAGATACACACACACACACACACACCAGGATCACCCAGCACAAACACTTGAATCTTGAATGTGAAAAGATTTGTGACCGTGTGTGTGTGTGTTAGAGTAAAGAGGAGTGTGACTTGGGCCTGGCTCTGCCCAGCACAGCTGTAAATCACATCTCTAATCACATTACACACTCCTCTGTGTGTGTGTGTGTGTGATATTACTCTCACTGCTGTGTTTACACACCTGCACACTGATGTGGTGATGTCACCTGACAGCAGAGAATTATGGGACAGACAGAGAGAATGGCCTGATGGGATAGATCTTGACATGGATCTTGACTTTCCCAAGTGTGTGAAAATGTGTGTTTAGAGACTCTCACTCTTTCACACACACACACACACACTCATACCTTGGTTGCAGGTTTTGCCAGTGTATCCGGGGTAACAGTGGCAAAGGTCCGGCCCGACACACACACCATGTTTACAGCCCAGCTCACACACCGCTGCAGGAACACAAGAGCAGTGTGAGTGTGTGCGAGTGTGTGTGTGTGTGTGTGTGTGTGTGTTCTTACGTCTACACTGTCCCCACGTCTCTCTCGTCCATCCCCAACAGCACTCCACCCTGTTGCCATAACGACACATCCCATTGGTCAACGCCACGGTGACGGTCAGCCTATCACAACACAGCACAAAATATTTCAGCAATAAATTCCACCAACACACTAATCACTTCACCAACACACTCCCCATTTCACCACACTCATCATTTCACCAACACACACTCACCATTTCACCAATCACACCAACACACACTCACCATTTCACCAATCACACCAACACACACTCACCATTCCACCAACACACACTCACCATTTCACCAACACACACTCACCATTTCACCAACACACACTCACTATTTCAACACACTCACCATTTCACCACACTCATCACTTCATCAACACACACTCACCATTCCACCAACACACACTCACCATTTCACCACACTCATCACTTCAACACACACTCACCATTTCACCACACTCATCACTTCATCACCACACTCACCTTTTCACCACACTCATCACTTTATCACCACACTCATCACTTCATCAACACACACTCACCATTTCACCAACACACACTCCCCATTTCACCACACTCATCACTTCATCAACACACACTCACCATTTCACCACACTCAGCATTTCATCACCACACTTACCATTTCATCAATTCCCCCAACACACACTCATGATTTTACCAAATTACAATAAAAATGAAAGAATACAGCATGATAAGAATGCAGTTAAAAAGAAATGATTATGATAATGATTACATAACGAAATGAGAAAAGACTAAAACTTTTTAACAAAAAAATAGCATAGTTAATGTTTAAAATCAGGAAAAGAATTGAGGAAATGAGCCAAATGAAGGGTAAGAGACATATATTTAAACATGGTCTGAAATATGAATAGAATATGTATAAAGTTGTCAACAATATTTGAACGTGTAAAAGCAGCCTCCTCAGGTGAAGGACATAAATGTAGTTGATGTTTGTATGTGGCAGAGCTTTGATTTTTTGCGTGTTAAAATCATAGTTTGTTCTAATAACACACACACACACACACTTCCACACACACAGCAGCGAGCGTCAGTCCCCCCCTTCGAGCTACTTATTAAACCCACTCCACACGCTACACATACTTCTGGATTTGGACTCGTGTTTGGACTTGAGTTTCTTGGCAACGTGACGAGTTGTCATGTTCCACTGCATTCTGCTCATTCAGGAAAAATGCAGCAAACACACAGTTGGGTTTTACTATCAGTGTGAGGCCCTGCCTAACCCTAAACCTAAACCTTAACCTTAACAGCAGTAATTATACACACAAATCTCTTAGTTTCTCACATCAGAGCTTCTTTCCTCATGAAGAACCTCACACACAAAAACATAAAACCAAATATATGACAAATCATCATGGTTTAGGGGACAAAGATATCCTCAGAAGTGCTGAAAAACCTGATCACACACACATCATCACCATCATCATCACCATCATCATCATTATTTGTATGATAAATTCATGTTAATTTGGTCATCAATAAAATAACAAACATTAAAATAACAGAATAAATGAAGAATTTGTGCGGGAACAGTTTTTATCCTACAAAAACAAGTCATTTTAACAGATTTTGTTTTGTTAAGAATTGATTTTAATAAATTGAACTGTGTATTTCACATCTCACACAACTCTTGCACACTCTGCTGTAATGATGCTGAAGCTGTATCCTGTGCATCTCCACTCTACTGTACTGAGATCCACAGGATTTGATTTTATTTTGTTGCTCTTTTCTATTTCTTTCACTTTAATTAATCTTTTACACTTTGTTCTGCTTGTTTGCAATGCTTTTTAATGTCCTTTTGCTCTACTCTGATATATCAGGTGTAAAACTAAGATCCACTGAATCACATTGTAATATTTTTCCATTCTCTATCCATCTAACCCTCTATCTATCTGTTAGTCTTTCAGGCTATGTATATATATGTACACACACACACAGATACTGTACACAGATTAACTGTGTGGTTCATTTGGAATATATATTTTTCTATATATTGTCATTGTCTTCATTTTACCCTAAAAAAGAATTAAACCTTTTCACATAAACAAATAAAAATAATAAATGTTTAAAAAAACTTTTTACAATTTAATTAAAGTGAAATTTTCATTCAATATTAAATTTATTCTTAAGTTAACATTTGGAGTATATAATTTAAAATGAATGGGAAATAGTCGGTTCATCTCGGTGATGGTACAGTATATTAATTAATTAATTCCACAGAAAATGTAGATTTTTAAATATGAGAAATATTCTGATCTCGTCTTTACTTGTTCAAGCTCCAAGCTCCAAATTCCTTCAGTTTTAATTCAGATTGTATCATCCCCTGTTGCACTCCTCCACTCCCTCCCGTCTTCTCGGTTCGGGGCTCCGCGGTTCTTACCTGTGCTCAGGTGCGCTGTTTCCCGCCGCCGCCCACGCGCCGCTCAGCAGCAGCACGCGGATCCACGGCTCCATGGCACGCGCGTCCCGCTCCCGCTTCACATCCCGAGTGTGTGTTGGTGTTGCGCGTGCGGCGTCCTGCAGCTCCCACCCTCCCACCTCAACGCGCCTCCAAGTGTGTGTGTGTCAGGCGTGCGTACGCTTCAAACTCCCAACGCGCGGTGTGTGTGTGTGTTCATGTATTAATCACATTGTGAGGACCTTTTTGTCCCTAAAATCACTTTTATCTGTTTTTTTGGGCTTTGTGGGGACATTTGAGAGGTCCCCATGACGAGAAATGACTTTATAGAAAATGTGCTTGTTTTATTTGAGAAACTAAAAGAGGTAAAAGATGTGCTTTTGGTTACTGAGGTTAAGGTTAGGGTCAGGATTAGGTGTAGCTGTAAAATTATATACATCTAGTCATTATGGGAGTCTATGGAAGGACCTCACAAAGATAGTAATACAAGACTCTGTGTGTGTTTGTGAGTGAGTGTGTGTGTGTGTGTTTGTGTGTGTGTGTGTGTGTGTTTGTGAGTGTGTGTGTGAGTGTGTGTGTGTTTGTGTGTGTGTGTGTGTGTGTTTGTGAGTGTGTGTGTGAGTGTGTGTGTGTTTGTGAGTGTGTGTGTGTGTTTGTGAGTGAGTGAGTGTGTGTGTGTGTGTGTGTGTTTGTGAGTGTGTGTGTGTGTGTTTGTGTGTGTGTGTGTGTGTGTGTTTGTGAGTGTGTGTGTGTGTGTGTGTTTGTGAGTGAGTGAGTGTGTGTGTGTGTTTGTGAGTGTGAGTGTGTGTTTGTGTGTGTGTGTGAGTGTGTGTGTGTTTGTGAGTGTGTGTGTGTGTGTGTGTGTGTTTGTGAGTGAGTGTGTGTGTGTTTGTGTGTGTGTTTGTGTGAGTGAGTGAGTGTGTGTGTGTGTTTGTGTGTGTGTGTGAGTGTGTGTGTGTTTGTGAGTGTGTGTGTGTGTGTGTGTGTGTGTGTGTTTGTGAGTGAGTGTGTGTGTGTGTTTGTGTGAGTGAGTGAGTGTGTGTGTGTTTGTGAGTGAGTGTGTGTGTGTGTGTGTTTGTGAGTGAGTGTGTGTGTGTGTGTTTGTGTGTAAGTGACTGCCCCGAGCCGTACTCGTGTAAGTAAAATTAAGCCATTAAAACAGTTTATCATAATTAATCTATCGATCTATCTGTCTGTCTGTGTGCAGTTCTTTCTTTCTTTCTTTCTTTCTTTCTTTCTCTGTCTGCCCCTCTTTCTTTGTATATCTTTTCTCTTCTCTCTTTCTCTTCATTTGTCTCTTCTCTACTCTCTCTCTCTCTCTCTCTCTCTCTCTCTCTTTTCCAGACTCTTTATAAAACAAAAATACACACCTGAAAACCTCAAAAGGAGGAGCAGGGCAAAGTAGTAACACAAACACACACACTCACCCAAATCCTGCCCCCCCCTCCCCGTCCCCCCAACACACACACACCCTCACACACACAGTAAGAGAGAGTCTATAATTAGGTTTAGTGGTTAAAAATGTGTTTTGGGATGAAACGTCTCTCAGCAAAACATCCTGTTCCCATAATTACACCACGTCCCGCATCAACCCGCGCTCCTCTATCCCCCTCCCTCGCTCTCTCTGCAGTAGAAAGTTCGAGATAAAACTCATTTTTTAAAAAGTGAGCCCGAGCACAGTCACCTGATTTCTCTCAACAGCGTTACAGTTTTTCTCAGGCACTTAACTAGTTTTTTCAAAACAATAACCACATTCTCAAATCAGCCGATGCAGCCTGCAGAACACTAGCAAATCTGGCAGAACTCCCCATTTTCCCTGCAAAGCGCTCTACGTGAATCAAAACACTAAATAGCTATTACAAAATTGCATAAGTCACTCAAAGAGTAACACACATCAGTCAAACAGGAGACACATACAAGCAATCAGTGACCACTCTCAGACAAAATACTCACTCACTGCAGTAACACAGTACACACACAGAGGGAGCAACAAAGAACAAAAACACATCTTCTGTGAAGGTAAAGTGGTTTTATTGCGTGTGTATGAAAACGCAAAAATCAAGAAAACAAATTTTGTCATGTGATATAAAAAAGGCATGTGATTTACTCTGCACCTTCTCTTCCATAGCATCTTCTCTTCTTCAGACTCCAGAAGTGCTCTGTAAATCTCATCAAGGAATACAATAAACTTTCCAGATTTATATGGCCCAGCTGTTGGGATGTATACGACAGGACTAGTCTCTGATATACCGAGTGATGCACAGAGTTACAGTGAACGTATAGTGGACAACTCATATGGTGAGGTTTTACCTGTACATATTGATATCTCAGTTGATGAAGTGACTGAATGAATGTTGTGACATGTTGTGTGGTCTGCAGTTACAGCAGCCTGTATGTCCTGTACACGGAGTGTATTGTTCTCCAGCACCATCTGAACAATCGCCGCTTCATGGTCAGCAGTGAACAGCGGCCACTCCCAGCAGCTGCAGGTGTTCTTTCGAGTCTATAAAGACATACTGTATGTATTGTAGAATACTGCAGTAAATATAGATCTGATAACGGCAATAATTACAGCAAGTGAGTGTTACAGGACTATTTTCCCTCTTGAATGTTTGAATAATTGATGCAACATATGACGATGAACATGGTCAATGACAGTGGCTGTAAATTTATGGCTGTCCTCTGTCTTTGACCTTGCCCACTGTTTCCTCTCCCACGTCTACGTCCACGTCCTCTCCAGTCTTGTTTCATTATGTATTAAAAATTACACCACTTTATTACCACTTTTATACCATGTTAGCAACTTTTGAGTGATTAAGAGTTAGATTTGCAACCCATTGCTAGTTTGGCCCAAGTTCAGTAGTGTTTTCGGATGGAATTTAGCAGCTGCAGCTATTTTGAAGTGATTTGCGTAATCAGACATTCTGATGTGATTTTGGTGTTACCAAATGATCACTGTGATGAGTGTTTTGCAAAAATCCTTTAGCAATGAAAAGTGATGTGCAAGCAATGACAACATGGTTTCTGTTGTGCAGAAAAGTTTGCTGATTTGCTTATATTTATTTGGAAATGACAACTTGGACTAATGGCATGGTCAATGTAGTTAAGCATCTGAGAAAAACTGTAAAATAGTTTAATGAAATGTTTTCTTAAATTCTACTGAATTTCTATTAATGGGTGTGTGAAGAAAGAAAGAAAAGAAATGGAAAGAAAATCAGAGAGAGAATAAAAGAGAATGAAGAAGAGATAAAATGAGAGATTGTTTATTCAGTAATTAGTTAGTTTGTTTACATTTTGTTTTAGTTTGTGTGTGTGTGTGCATGTGCGTGTGCGTGCATGCGATAAAAGCATCCAGCGTTGTGTGAACTCTTCATCAGGCAGAACTGTCCTACAGCACCATCTAGTGGCTCAGAAGAACTTTACCTCAGCTCCTCACATGCTGTGTGTGTGTGTGTGTGTGTGTGCGTGTGTGTGCGTGTGTGTGTGTGAATCCGACTGTTCCCTAAAGGTTAAGTAACTACACAGTTTAGCCAGTGGCTTTGTGGGGACCTGATTAGTGTGAGTCTGTAGAAGGTCCTCACAGTGACAGTGTGTGTGTGTGTGTGTGTGTGTGTCCCCACTCTAAAACTGATTCTCTATTATGACCTTTAACTTCTTTTCATCTATTCATCACTTCATCAATTTTCATGCCTTTTTCCCCATCATGCACCGCTGTCAAGACAACGCTGAGAAATCCCACATCCCACCTCTTAATTCTTAAAAAGGAAACAAGGAAAAGACAAAAGTTTTACAATTCCAGTATTACTGCATCTGATTTCACGCACACACCCACTCCATCACGTTTTATCATATTTTACATTCCTCTAAACGTCTTATTTTTCTCTTTCAGTTTCTCTCCTTCTTATCTTCCAACCAGATCTAAAGAATCTCACTACGGCATTACTGGACAAGGACGTGAGCATGGCTTCGTTAAAGGAGAAGGATGTAATGGGCTGTATTAAAGGAGAAGTGTGTTCTCTGTATTAAAGGCGCAGTCTGTTATCTCTGCCGTATTAAAGGAGAAGTGTGTTCCCTGTATTAAAGGAGAAGTGTCCTAGTTTGACTATATTCAAAGAGAAGTTTTAGTTTAACGAAGTGTGTGAGCTGTGCACCATATACACACCAAAACAGTTAGATCTGATATTACAGTTTTTCTTGATTGCTTTGACGCAGCAGTCAACTCAAACTCCACATTTTCAAAACAGTTAACACACAGGCCTACACAGTGGAAATCATGGTCAAAATGACACATTTTGTTTGTAAAAGGCTCTAACCGTGCCAAAACTGTTAAAATATGCAACAAAAGCTCATTTTCCCTTAAACAACACAACCTGCAAACAAGTGTATGAGCTCGTCCAATCAGTCATTACAAAATGCACAAGAAAATCCAGCACTCAGTGTGAATCAGTGCACCAGCGCTTGTCATTGTAGTCTATTAGCTTTCATGCCAGTGCCATTTATTGTCTTTTACATAGGCTGTGTCAAACTGGCCTTCCTGCAAAGAACTGGATCCAGAATCAGAAATGCTTTGATGCAAATTTTATTGATTCTATGACTTTTTTTTTTCAAACTGTGGCTGAAAACTGAAATACTGTAAACATTGCAGAAAAGAAACCAAAATGAAAGCTACTGTAATAAAATAAATTAGTTTAAATAGCCACTATGGATATTCAGTCTATTCACTCACGACAACAGGGCCGTGATTTCACCCACATCGCATTCTATATCTATAACGAGCGACACAGAGGTGGCAGCTGTGAAAGGAGTACAGACTGACTGCTGATGGTAGATTTGTGTGAAGGAGTGTCAAACGGGTCCTTTAGTGAATTCATTCTGATCTAGGTAGTGTCTAATAGTCAGGAATAGATGGTTTCTGTTTGGTTACCGGAGTCAAAACAATCGAGTTTGGGCTGCTTGAATGACATCTGTGTTAACAGTTGTGCAAAAGGTTGTAAAAAATGTGTGAATCCAGTGAAAAAGTGTTAACACATGTGCAAGAGATGCCTTCAGGTTTGCTGAGATGGTGATGATGAAGACCAAGTGGATCCCAGTTTCTTCAAGCAGGTGAAAACAATCAAGAAAAACTGTAACACCTCAGCAGAACGGGTCAGACAGGAGGAAATGTGTGTGTGTGTGTGTGTGTGTGAGAGTGCGTGTGGGGGAATCTGATACCAAGTGCATGTGCCTTGACTTTTCAGAAGTGGAATGCTGACCGTGCTGACTGTGTGTGTGTGCGCGTGTGTGTGAATGGGGAGTGTGTGAGGGATGTGTGTGTGTGTGAGATGGTCAGTTAGTTGGCCGGCTTCCGTCGTGGCTTCGTTTCTTTTCTCTTAAGCTCTCCACACACACACTTCATGCAGGTGACTACCTCTCTCTTACACACACACACACACACACTCGTGTTTTGTCCGTATGGTGGTGTGTTCTGCATGTTCTCTGCTTAAGGCCTTGTTGTTGTTGTTGTTTTGAGGGGATCTTCATGTGTGTTGGTGTGTTGTCATGGTAACTGTTTACTATGTATTTTTTGTAGTAAATAAATCAATAAACATCAATAAAGTGAATATGTTTCATTAGAAATAAATATCGCTGTAATACCAGCTGTTCTGCAAGTGTGTGTTCTTACAGCTCAGACTCACCACTGCACCTTGGAGTGTGTGTGTGTGTTACGTGTGTGTGTGTGTTGTGTGTGTGTTATTTGTGTTGTGGGTGTGTGTGTTATGTATATGGGTTGTGTGTGTGTTGTTTGTGTTGTGGGTGTGTGTGTTACATGTGTGTTGTGTGTGTGTGTGTGTTGTGTGTGTGTTATTTGTGTTGTGGGTGTGTGTGTTATGTATATAGGTTGTGTGAGTGTTATTGGTGTGATTTGTGAAATGTGTGTGTAATGTGTATTACACGTGTTTGTGTGTGTTTGCATTACAAGTGTGTTATATGTGTGCTGTGTGTATTATACTGTTAAATGTGTTTTTCTCTGTAATGTGTGTTGTATGTGCATTGTTATAACGTTATAACGTGTGTGTTTTGTGTATTTGCATTGTGTGTTATTTGTGGGTTGTGTTTGTTAAGTGTGTGTTTATATTTAATGTGTGTGCTTGTGTTATGCATTTTATATATTTTATGTGTGTGTGTGTGTGTAATGTGTGTGAGAGACTGTGTGTGTATTATTGAGTGTGTATAAGAGTGTGTGTGTGTGTGTATTTATAGTGCTGAAGGGTCTGCCAGTGTGTGACGGTGGAGTTCACAGCTGTTGTGTGACACACACTGTCACCCAGCACACACACACACATCCCACCCTCGCTCTCGCTCTCTCTGTAATGTGGTGTGTCTGATGTGTGTGTGTAGAGATGGCAGGGAAGATGGAGAACTCTCCCAAACTGGACCCAAAGGAAGAGGAGCAGATGATGGAGTTTTTCACACAACAAGTGATGCTGCTCAAAGAGAAAGCAAGTAAGACACACACACAGACACACACACACACACACACTAAGACACACACACACACACACACACAATAAGACACACACACACACACTAAGACACACACACACACACTAAGACACACATACAAACACACACTAAGACACACACACACATACTAAGACACACACACACACTAAGACACACATACAAACACACACTAAGACACACACACACATACTAAGACACACACACACACTAAGACACACATACAAACACACACTAAGACACACACACACATACTAAGACACACACACACACTAAGACACACATACAAACACACACTAAGACACACACACACATACTAAGACACACACACACACTAAGACACACATACAAACACACACTAAGACACACACACACATACTAAGACACACACACACACTAAGACACACATACAAACACACACTAAGACACACACACACATACTAAGACACACACACACACTAAGACACACATACAAACACACACTAAGACACACACACACATACTAAGACTGACAATAGAATTATTATTATTATTATTATTATTATTATTATTATTATTATTATTATTATTATTATTATTATTATTATTGTGTGTGTGTGTCTTAGTGTGTGTGTGTGTGTGTTAAATAAATCCTATATTCATAAGCTTACAATTCTAGATATTATTATTATTATTATTATTATTATTATTATTATTATTACTTGATAACAAATAAAAACAATTTCTCATTCTTTTTTATCATATTGTTTTTGATTATTTTTGGCACTAATAGAATTAAATATTTAGTTTTATTTGAATGTTTATAGGTTTACTTCAGATTTGTGTAACTACACTGCCACATTGCTGGATCAATTTTTGTAAAAGGGCAAAGGCAGTGTGTGTGTGTTTTAGTGCTTCACACCTCAGTCCGTGAGGAGAAGAAGCTGCTGGTGGAAAATGCAAAGCTGAAGAAAGACATTGATGATCTGAAGAAGAAACTGCAGGACACCAAAGCGAGAAAAGCCAGTAAAAAATTCATTTATTTATTCAAATTTAGAAGCGCTCAATAAAGCACTAAAAATGCATTTTGAACTTATCATTTCAGGCTTATGAAGAATTTGTGTGATTAATGAATATTAAAGCCGTTATATTTTTCTTTTAATAATTCTTTATTGAATAATTAAATTTAGGAAATGCCTTATAAATAAGTATATGAAGATGCACTTAATATAAATCTTTATCAAGAAATTGTGCAATTAACCAACAATAAAAAATAAAATAAAAATAAAATAAAAACAGAATTATATCAGAATATAGAAAAACATTTCTTAACATAACTTTATTAATGAGAGTAGCTCTATATTTGCATACTACGGTAAGAAACTATGAATGTAAAGTGCAATGTATGGTTCTTTGCTAAATGAACAACCACAATTCTATCGTAGGCTTGTGTGTGTTTCTGTGTGTGTGTGTGTGTGTGCCCCAGCAAAACCCATCAGGAGAGGGTTCTAACAGCAACAGTGACAGCTATGAAGTCCGCTCTACCAGAATCGACCCTGTCGCCTGCTCCCTCGACCCAAACTGAAACCCCACCTCACACACACAGCGAGGGCGGTAGGAGGAGGAGGAGGAGGAAGGGCCATGGGAGAGGTAACACACACACACACAAGCAAAGAGAAGTTTAGCTTGAATTAACATAGTGTTTTATGATCCCACAACGACACACGTCCCCACATTGTTGGTGTGTAATCACGCCCCCATATTGAGAGGATTATAAGCACAAACACACACACACACAAACACACACACACACACAAACACACACACAAACACACACACTCACATACACAGTAGGCTAAGTCCTCAATCATCTATCATCTGTCCCGTGGTTTCTGTCACAGCATCCGAGTCAGGCTCCCTGCAGCGCGCACTGCCCTGGTTCCAGTTCCGGATAATTCCGAGACGACCCGTGTTTCGGAGCCGGACTTTCTTCATGTAGACCTGCGGGTGGGCCGGATTATGTGTGTGACGAAACACCCCGACTCGGACTCGCTGTACGTGAAGCAGGTGGACATGGGCGAGGCGGCTCCTCGAACTGTGGTCAGCACACTGGCCAATCACACGCCTCCAGAGCAGGTCAGAACTGTGACTACACTCGTTAGCACTACTCTGTCCATTTAAATAAGAAGAATAAGAAGATGTAAAGAGTTAATAAGAATATCTTAATAAAATAGCTATATAATATAGTTGTTGTTTTAGAATATTTGGAATTGCAAAAAAAACAATAATAATTCTAAGAAAAATCGTTTGTGATTATTATTTTTTTCATTTTTAATTTCTTTCTTTATTTATTTATTTTTAGATTTGTTTACAATATGTTTTAGAATATGCATTTTAATGTTTTGAATTATCTCAAAAAAATGTTTAATATGTTTAATTATTTTTTAGTATAGGCAAATCCATGTAAATGTTTATTTTAATCTTATTTTTACATATGAAATAAATTTCAGCAAAAAATTAACATTTATTCAAATATTTATATATTTATATTTTTTAGTATTTTACTTTTATAAACATATAATTCTATTTAAGAATCTCAGGATGTTCAATAAATTATGCATACAAAAAATTATACATTAAATGAATATTCAAAACTTATTTATGTAAACAAAATTTATTTAGTCTATGTTAATATTGTTATCTGAGATTAAAAATCTCGGAATATTTTATTTTGTGGTAAATATTCAATGTTTTTAGTCTAAAGTAATTCAGTAATCTATTTTATAATTTATTTATCATTAATTTAGATCTCATTGTAACTCTATAACATATTTATTCTTTTTTAAATGTATTGATTTATTGATCTCATCCCTCTAAAGCATGGTTACATAATTCATTATATTAAAACCTTTCATTTTTTCAACAATTGTAGCAGTATTTCCATGTTACATTCCAGGTAAAAATTCAAGTTAGTGTAGTTTCAGTGCATAAAAAGATAAACATTGTATATAAAAACATATTTAATAATTTAATATTTTTATGGATTTGAATAGAATTGTTCACACACTGTACAGATCCTCACCACGTCCCACACTCAAGGTGAGGATCACATGCGGAGACTTATTTCGGGTCATGTGCTGAAACATTTATAGCTTCTTTAGATTTGTGTAAGATGTGTGTGTGTGTGTGTGTGTGTTTCGTCTTCTGCTGTTCAACACTTGAAAACGCCTTTTGACTTGAAACAGCTGTCACGCTTCTTCTACTCTCTGTGTGTGTGTGTGTGTTGTGTGCATATTTAGCTCTGGTACTGACGCCCTGACCAAATCAGAACTCATGAAGGTTTTGTCACAGAAAGAGACACTGTATCTATATAGCAGCAACGCGTCATTAATAACTGTAAATAAAATTCCACTGGTAAAACCTCAAAATTCACACAATTTGGATTATACCTTGTACTTGATAGTTTATGCACAATTTAAATAAATATTTTTTAATTGCATTTGGAATTAGATGAGTTTTTTTAAGTGTGTAATATTATCACATTCATTGGTCAATATGGCTAATTTTTTATTAAAAAAGTAAATTTATTTGTCAATTTCTTTTAAAAAAAGTTAATGATTAAAAATAATAATTCTAATAATAAAAACTACAAAAAGTATACTTAAGCATGCTATTACATAAAAAAACTTAATTTGATATATACTGCATTGCCAAGTAGCATCTATTTTAGACTTGTTTGGCTTTAGGTTGGGACTGAGATGGAGGTTTAGGTTACACTATAAGAGTTTTAGGATTAATTTTAGATAAGGTTCTGTTGTAAACTAGTGCTCAGTTCATTTTGTATATTGTAAGTTTGGGATCAGGTTCGTTTATAGATTGCGATTATAGATGTCTATCACATTTTAGCAGTCACGTCAGCTATGTGTGTGTGTGTGTGTGTGTGTGTGCTGGTATTTATTACATTGTGGGGACCTTTGTCCCCAAAATCATTTTATCTGGTTTTTTTTGTGGGGTATTTGGAGAGGTCCCTATGAGGTAAAATGACTTAATAAAAGAGGCAAAAGTTATGATTTGTTATTGGAGGTCAAGGTCATGTGTGTGTGTTTAAAATACCAAGCCCAGTATCACTGAGATCTCTCCTCCCTTTTCATTTTGTTTCTTGAGAACACCCACGAACTTTCTGGACTGTGATTAGCTAGAGTCACTGCGGTTATGTGTGTGTTGATGTTTAGGTAGTGTTGGATGTGTGTGTGTGCAGGTAGATGCAGGACAGACTTTGGTTGTTCTCCCGTAACATCTGCCGGGTTAAAGTGCGCGGAGTTCAGTCCCAGGCTCGGCTGCTGTGTGCTGTCAATGAAAGTCAGATGGAGCTACTGGCCCCGCCCACTTCAGCAGTACCGGGAGACCGAGTCACCTTCCAGAACTTATTCTGGTACCAACATTAATAACACATCATACATAACACACATGGTCACAGAGTCACTTTCTTCCAGAACTATCTCAGTACCAAGGCTTACACACACACACTGGCGAAGCAGCAATGGTTGCCAATAACAGCGTCAATAACATCATAGAATGTGAACACACACACACACACACACATCACAATGTGTGAGCACACACACACATCATAATGCACACACACACACACACATCATACGAACACACACGCACACACACATCATAACACACACACATATACACAATACTACCACATCACACGTGAACACACACACACACACACATCATAATGCACACACACATACACACACATCATAATGAACACACACACACACACTAAGTAATGTGAATACACACACATACACACACACACATACTCATATGTACACACACACACACACACACACATCATACGTAACACACACATGCACACACACACATTCATTACTACTACAGATTTTAACCTTTCCCACTCTGTATTATGCTGTGTGTGTGTGTGGGTGTGTGTGTGTGTGGCCAAGCATCCAGGCGGTTCGAGAGGATTTGGACCCCGAGGCGTGGTGTTTGGGAGCCACTGCTGCCCCGACCTCAGCATCCTGGAGCAAGCCAGGTGCGTGGCTAATTTCACAGGGCGTGGCCTTCCCAGGTGAAGGGAAGGGCTCAGGCAGAGCACACCATCAGCAACGGAGTGACAAGTGCCTCTCGGCTCCCAAAACCAGCAGAAAGTGACCAATCAGGACTGACTTACTCATCAAGAGATGTAAAACAACAAACAGCAAGAGTAAACGATAAACAAACTGAGGCCTAGTAAACAACACAATAAAAACCTAATTGTTGCAAGGACCAAAGTTTTTCTGCCGTGTCTTTCTCTGAAAGCACTTAGTAAAGAGCGTTTAGGTGCATTTAATAATTTCAAAATTCAGAGTATCCTTGGATTCATGGAGAATTTTTAAAGGCATTTCTTTAACTATTATTGAAGTACTATAACTATATATTGCACCCTTTTAAAGGCAATTATATAGCTAGAAATGGGATCAAAGAGTATTTTATAACTATATATTGCACCCTTTAAAGGTACTTTTAACTATTATTAAAGTAATTTATAACTATATATTGCAATCTTTTAAAGGTACTATATAGTTGGTATACAAAAATGGACCTTCAAAGGGTACTTTTATAACTACATATATTTCAATCTTTTTAAAGGTACTAGGAAGCGTACAAATGGGATCTTCAAAGCGGCGTACTTAGTAACTATATATTGCACCCTTTGAAAAGTGGCAATATATAGTTGTATAAATGGATCTCTTCAAGGGTACTTTTATAACATATATTGCACCCTTTAAAGGTACTATATAGTTGCTAATGATCTTCTGAAGGCATTTATAACTATATATTGCACCCTAAAATATACTTAACTATTATTGAAGTACTATTAATCTATATATTAAAAAATTTTAAAGGCACCATATAGCTACAATGGGATCTTCAATATACTTTTATAATCTATGAACCTTTTAAAAGTACATTATAATTCACAAATGGCAATTGTTAAAAATAGCACTAGTATTCCATACTATACTATACTATTCTATACTATACTATATACCTCCCAGTGTATCACATCACTAGCTGGCTCACCCCCTCTCACGCCCCTCTGCAGGGGTGTGTGCAGTTTGGCCAGGTTTTTGGTTATGTAGGTGTGTGGCGTGTGGTGTGGTGTGTGTGAGGTGTGCAGGTGAGTCTGGGGGGAAACAGGACAAAGTGCTGAAACAGGTCAGGGGGTCTTGGTTCCTTGTTGTTGCTAAGCAGCAGGCGGTGAAGGAGCAGGCGGCTTGTAAAGAGGCTCCGCCTACACCGGGTCAGCCAAGGCTCACAAATACAAGACAGCACGCACCCACGCAGAGGTCCGATGAGCGACACACAGAAACTAGCCGCCACCTGGTACAAACACACACACACACAACACACACCAGTGAATTCAACACTTGGTTTAATCTCATACACACACACACACAACTCAAGACACACACAAACACACACCTTCTGTGGTCTAAGTTGAAAGCACCTCCGCCTTTTTCAATCCAGCATGCTAGTGGCTGAAGACATCTGTGGCAGAGAGAGAGAGAGAGAATGAGGGTAAGATTCTGAGAAAAGGCAATGGAGAGAAAGAGAGAACCAGGTGGAGACAAAAACCCTGATCCTAACACAGAAAATAAAGAAGAGAATAAGGGACATGAATATGGAGATGGTGAGAAAGAGAGGAGCAATGATGAGAGACTGCCAGGGTGCTGAGAGAGAGATACTGAGAGATGAATAGGAAGAGATGTTGAGAAAGGAAGGAACAAACACAACAGATACAGAAAAAGCTGGTGAAAGAAAGAGAAAGAGAGGGAAAATGTGAGCGATCATGAGAGAGAAGGGGAGGAGAGATAGAGAAATGAAGGGAAAAAGACATTATTATTGAGAGAATGAGAGAGAGAGTCTGTAAACAAGAAAGAAGGATGTAGACAGAGATAAAAGAAAAAAATGGAAGATGCAGGAGGTGATGCTGAGACGGAGAGAGACAAAGAGAATAAGAAGAGAGAGAAAAAGAATGAGAAGAGAGAGATGTGAGGAGAGAGAGAAAGAGAGAGAGAGAGAGATGTTGAGGAAGGAGAGAAGATGTGATCTAAAGATCTCATCTCATCCCTCTCTAAAGCCACTGCTCTGAGCTCCGACATCTTACTCTGGTGACAGTAGTTTCCCACTTTACAACACATCTGGTCTTACGGTAACGCTTCTTTCTCCTGTGCACGGCCAGCATCGAGGGGCGGACTGGGGTGGGCTAGTATGGCAATAACGTCCAGCTACCACACTGTCCATCATCGGAGATACAGGAGAACACCTGATACACACACACACATACCACACAATACTGTGGATATTATTATTAGTAGTAGTGGTATTACATTAATTTATATATACTTATAAATTATAAACAATATATATTAAATGAAAGCCAAATAAATAAATGTAATATTTAAAGGTAAATATAATATTTATTATGAAATAATATTTACTAAGTATAGTAAATAGTGTTTAGTAAATAAAATAAAAGAAGATTTAGTTTCTATTATACAGAAGTGCTTAGTATATATAATAAATATTTTTATTGAATACATTTTAAAATAATGGTATTTTAAAAATGGTAAATTAGCAAATCTCCAGACCAATAATGACTCACCAAAAATACAAAAGATGTATTGAACATGTTGTATATCATATAAAGATATAAGCAATAAAAGCATAAATACATATACACACGTACAATCTTTTAATACTACATTACTAGAATATGTATGATACTTATTATGTATATATTTAGGCGGTGCAATATTTTTAATGTAATTTAAATTCAGCAATATTTATCAGTGTTTGCATTACACACAATGTGAGTGAAAATCTTTTTATTTTTGTGACTAAAAGAGTATAGTTTGTTTACTATTTTATATATATATATATATATATATATATATATATATATATATATATATATATATATATATATATATATATATATACATTTTGCCAAGTGTGTGCTTAATAGATCACTATCATTTCACTAACCTGCCTGCCTCCCTCTCGCTCAAACACGCCCTCATTAGTGGTCTCTCAGGTCGTAATCCTTCAGACCTTGCACCTCCAGCAGCCACAGCCACAAGCAGAAAATCCACTACTCAGTTCACACACACATCTTCACACAACACACACACTAATTGTACACTACCTGCTGATTGTAATTGTGCCACTTTCAGCATCTTCCAGCAATCTCAAATTTTTATCATACAGTTGTGATCAATAACTCCATTTATACAAATATATTCTCTCAATTATTGCACTTTTTCCATAAATTCCACTTCAGCCCAAATATGAATTATTACGGAAAATCAATCCTTAATAAAACCTGCAGTTGTGTGTTGTCAGGTAATATTTCTCAACGAGCTTTTGCTTTATAAAGATTTTTTCCCAGTCCATCACTTCTCAGGCTCCTTAATTATGTTCACCTGTATTTCTCTGCCAAAATGTGAGTTAGATTCTTGCAGTCAACAGACGCAGTATCCTTTCCACAAAACCTCCACAAAAGAGAGGAGGAGAAGGAAAGGTAAGTTCTTTTTGTTCATCTTTCGACCATCATATTAATTTAAATGAATACACAAAAGTTCTGACACAAACTGATCCAGGATCAGAAGCAATGTGCATAAAAATGTTCACAAACAAGTGAAGTGAATGACATTAATTGGATTTCATTTCACAAAAAGTATATTAAAAAATTAACAATTAATTGTTAATCCTGTGTTTTAACTAAACTGTTAACTAAGGGATGGCTAAGATACAAATGCAATTAAACAATATGTTAATTGTACGCATTAAAAATGTTAAGTACTAACTACGCTAACTAGGGGGCTGCTGAGTTGTGTAAAAAATAGTGACTAAAAGCTGACTGAAATGTCGCTACATTTTTGATAACCACAGACAAAGCATGCAGGAGCAGAATCGATTAAAAGACCGAGTTTTGTCACAGCATCTGGGAGCAGTGCTTTGGGGATACTAATTTAAATGTGTAAAGACCCAAAACATCGCTCATTGTAAATCCTCAACTAATCAACAAAATCACATTCAGCAGCAGCAGGTTTGAGGCCTGACGACTGGTGCCGCCAAAAAGCGGTAAAAAAGCCGTAAGATTGTTTCTTACTCACGGACACCACTTCATTCAGTTGAAAACATTTGTTACAGTTTGTTTAATATTAGTTCAGATGTAGGTTTTGAACTAAATCAATCTGGCAAGGGTCAGTTTTCTTTTACTCTCACTTTGTGAACCTGATGGAAACGGCCACTTCACATACGCCCAGTAGTTAGACTGGATTTTTGGCAAGGGCTCTCACACATATTTCACACACCCCACATACACATATTGTTTAGGACACTAGTTACAAGCATGCAGCCCCAGCCAGTCTGTAGAATTTAATGCTCATATTGACCTACTAGTTCATATTAAAAGGTAACCAAATTGATTCAGCTAAAAAACCCATAATAGAACTACATAGAAGAGCAGAGACTGAACAGAGAGAGAGAGAGAGAGAGAGAGAGAGAGAGAGAGAGAGAGAGAGGAGAAAATAGTCACACAAAGAAAAGGAGTGAAAGAAGAGCAAGAAAAATAAAGAAAGAAAGAAAGAAAGAAAGAAAGAAAGAAAGAGAAAGAAAGAAAGAAAGAAGAAAAAAAGAGAGACATGTAGAAAGTGTTAGAGAGATGCTGAGTGATGAAAAAAGAGCAAGAAAAAAAGAATGAAAATAAAGAAAAGACATAAACAAACAAATAAATGAATAAATATATAGAAAACAATAATTAAATAAACAAATTGTGGGTGGGTTTTCGTGTCAGTCTTATCGGTCGAAATGAGTCACTGTGTGTTCGAGAAACTGCATTGAAGTTGAATAGTTTATTTAACGCTTGAGTCTTCTGGGCAATTGCTGCATAACACACACACACACTGCACCTGGTAACATACACACACACACAGCGATGCTGATGGTGATAATGTTGATGGTGGTTGCCATGGGAAACATAATCACACTCTTATTATACAGTGACAATGAGAAAAACGGATGGAAGTTATTTTCTTATTTACATTACCTTTTGATCTAGCTTATCTCTCACACACACACACTCCTCATATCACACCACACCATGCACACACACACACTTCCCATGCTTTTGAATCAAAACCTGCCAGCAAAGTGATGATACCATCATGCAGCACTGAACTTCAGTTTAGAAAGATTTCAACACACACACACCTAATTATGCGACTGCAGAGAATGTAAAAAGGAAGTGTCTTTATGGAAAAGAGAAGAGGCAAAAGCAGAGCTGAATTAATACGGTAGTGTGTGTTTATGACGGTGGGGTGGGGTAAAGAGAAGTCCTGCGGAAGAATCGACTTTTGGTCTCTAAAAACCACTTTTTAGTCATTTTTTGGCTTTAGGACACGGAGAAGTTCCAAGGAAGAATGACTTTATAGAAAATGTACTTGTTTTATTTTACAAACTAAAAGAGGTAAAAGATGTGCTTTTGGCAGAGGTGGAAAGAGTACTGAAAATCTGTACTCAAGTACAAGTACTGTTACATTGGTTAAAATGTACTCAATTACAAGTAAAAGTACTGGTGTTAAAAAAAATACTTTAGGCAAGGTATGCAATGATATATATAGCACATTTCATACACAGAGGTAATTCAAAGTGCTTACATAAAAGGAAGTAGAATAATCATAAAACAATAATAAAACAATAATCACAAAAAAAAAGAAGTAGAAACAATCATAAAAAACAATGATCAAATAATAAAACAAAATGATTAAAAATTGATTTAAATTAAGTTCACACAAAACAGAATGCAATCAGTTCGATTTAAGCACAGTGCTCATTCAGGAAATGCACAGTTAAAACAGATGAGTTTTTTGAGTCTAGATTTAAATGTAGCTAATGTTTTAGAACATTTGACTTCTTCTGAAGCTGATTCCAACTGCGGGCAGTATAGAAGGCGCCAGACCCCCCCTGGGCTTTAGACTTTAGTCCGCCATGTTGTGTGTTCTGTGTCATCCATTTTGTGTTTGTATTGTTCGCCATGTTGTGTGTAAAGTGTCGCTATTTTGTGACTGTATTGTTCTCGCCAGCGCTAGTGTAATTGGCTCTGTCAATCAGTCTATGTCCCACCTTTCCCATTGTGTCTCATTGGTTTATCATGGGTTCCTCAGTTTGTTCCACCTTGCGTTGCATTAATAACACCCTCCTTCCCATTTGTTGTCCCTTTATTGGCTGAGCCGCAGGATTTACTCCCATTGGTTCCCCTTTTTGTTTCATTGGTCCAGCCCCTTTGTTTGTGTGTGTTAGTATTTAAGCCTGGGTTTTTCCCTCAGTGTTTCTTGTTGGTCCACCGCCATTACCCTCCTGATGTCGTGTGTGTTGTTCCACTGTTGTACATGTAAGCCCTTATCAGTTTGTAGCCCTCGTGCCAGCTTATGCTTTTCTCTGTGTTTAGTGTCTGTTGATTGTTTGTTTGGTCAGTGGGCCTCGTGTTTTTTTGTCTCTGTTTTGTTCTTTGTGTTTCAATAAATGTCCTCAGTAATCAAAGACCTCGCCTCCTGTTATGTCTTAACAACCATGCGTAAATAAGCTAAAAGCGATTCTTGTTTTGTGTGAATTCCTTGGTATTATTTAACTGACCTCGATCCTAATGATCTGAGCGTCTGTTATTTATACATCAGTGAGCATATTCCGGTAATGTATTTAGGTCCCAGGGCCATTGGCGATTTATACGTAAAAAGTACTTTGCAATCAATTCTAAAATGTAACTGGAAGCCAGTGTAGACTCGAGACTGATTCTAGTCAGAATCCTGGCAGCAGCGTTTCGGACGAGGCCGCCAGTGGTGAGACCATTACACAATTCCACCCATGCAGATAAAGGCATGAACAAGTTTTCCAAGTTCACGGAAACAAAACATTCACTCTGCAATAAGCTGAGATGATAGCATGCTGATTTTAGTTACTGCTGACATGACTACCGAAACTGGCGTCTGACTCCATATAATTACGCTGGCACCCTGGACTTGGTTTTAGTTGTTTGGACCCTCAGCATCAAGATATGTATTCACCTTAAGAACTTCCTCTTTGTTCAACGCAATGACTTCAGTTTTCTCCTTGTTTAACTGAAGGAAGTTCTGGCACATCCAACTGTTAATTTCATCGATGCATTGGCAGAGGGAGTCAATGGGGCAGTCATTTGGTGATACTGTTTTGCAAATTGCATCATCAGCATAGCTGTGATAGGTAACGGTTCTTTCTCATTATTTGACTTAGTGGGTTGGCTATACATAAACAAGAGCGGCGCAAGAATTGAGCCTCGAGGACTCTGCACGTCATGGACTTCCACTTTTGACTTATGTTCTCCCATACTCACATAATAACCTCCCCTTCTAAGCATGACCTGAACCAATTGGAGAGCCATCTCAGAAAGTTCACCTAGTTTTAGTCTCTAGAAGAATGTTATGAGCGATAGTGTCAAACGCAGCACTATTTATCTAGTTGTACCAGCACTGGATATTTTGCAAGACCCAGAATTCACATGCACATCATTTATTATCTTAACGAAATGCTGTCTTGTGTTGTGATGTTGGAAACCAGATTGAAAATTGTCCAGGTGTCCATTTAAGTTTAAGTAGTTGTTCAACCGATTGAAAAAATCATTCTTTTCAATAATCTTGCCTATGTGCTTAAAGATTAGATATTGGTCTATAGTTGCTCAATATGGTGTTATCAAGATTGCTTTTTCAGAGAAGGGCTTAACAACTGCAGAAGGAAGTTTCTAGAGTTTGAAAAGTCCCAGAAAGAAGTGAGAGTGTTCACTAATTCTAAGAGATCTGCTTCTAACAGTTAAACACACTTTGAAAAAAGATGTGGAAGGTGTCAAGGTTGTGCAGACGAGGAGTATAAAAGGCAAAATTGCCTTCCAAAGTTTTACATTTACTTGTCAAAAAAACAGAATAAAGTGATTCTCTTTTGAAATTAACAGGTCAATTGTGTGACCTCTGCATAACTTGAGGATGTGCTAATCACCTTTCTGATATTAATGATCTTTCTGAAAGAAGGAGGCAAAGTTTCAGCTTGCATTTACTGTCAGAGAGCATTTCACTGGGAATCTGACTTTGGGGTTTTGTTATCTCAACAGTAGCAAAAAGAGTGCGAGTGTTGTTTATGTTACTTTGTTAATAAGGTTTGAAAAGAACTTGTCTTGCTGCTGTGGTTAGTTCCACATTGAAAGCATGAAGGCTGTCTTTATAGATGCTATAGTGAATTTCGTTTGCTCACCGGCCACATCCGCTTCAGCTTTTCTGCATTGTTCTTTTCGTATACTGTACCGTTGTTGATCTTTCCAACATGATTTTGTTCGGTTAGTCGCTCTACCGGACTTTCACTTCGGTGCAATGTCATCGATGACATTCTTTAACTTTTGGAGTTAAAAAGACCTTACAGGAGAAGATCAACAGAGTCTGCAGAAATGCTTGGCATTGAAGATATAGCCTTCATAAACAGCACACTAGTATTTTCGCATTACATCTCTTCGACAGAGATGGATCTAGTTTAGTGTGCGCACTCTTTCAAAAACTACCAGAGTATAACTTCTTTTTAACCGATGGATGTTTTATTGCATCGTCAATAGCAGGTAGTATTCGATTCAGATTCAATTAGTATAAAATATCTATATGTTCAAAGCATTACTTCAGATGAACAAGATATAGAAAGGCAATTTTTGTTAATAAATGTAGATATAAAGCAGGAATTTTGTTTGTTAAAACAATGACAAAAATGTTTTTGAACATGGAGCAGAACAGCTTAAACGTTTCCCTAATACACTGCGAACAACAGGTAAGTGTCTTAAACTCTTAGACATAATGGTATTTCTGTCACACTTCACTTTCTGAACCTTTTGTTCAGTTTCCAGCAAGAGCTGTTTTTCTAAATTGGGCTGAGTCTATCTGGCTTCATATTCCATTTTCCATTTTGGCTTCTTTTGTCTCCAAATCTTTCAGTCTATAATTAGTTTGCACCACTGTGTAGTACCTCCAGACACTCCAGCCTGCTGTTGCAGCGAGTTTATTCTTTGCTCACGCCATAGATTAATTCACATACAACCCATTGCACAGCCTTATTGGCTGCAAAAAGATGCAGATGAAATATTACCAAATTGTATGTACTCAGTAGCGACTTTCTTGATTTTATAAGTAGCTAAGTAGATTACATGGTTTTTAATTGCACTCAAGTACGAAAATTACACAATTCTGAAAAATCACTCATAAAAGTACAAGTACCTAAAAATCTACTTAATTACAGTAATTTGAGTATTTGTAATAATAATACTTCCCACCCCTGGCTTTTGTCACACGAGGTTAAGGTCAGGTTAGGGACCAGGTGTAGAATTACAAACGCTTCAGTTGCTGGGAAGTCTATGAAAACCCCAGAAAGAAAGACAATGAGAGAGAGGAGGGGTGGATATGTAGGGCAAGAGAGAGAGAGGGAAGTAGAGGGAAAAAAGGGAAGAAGAGAAAGGAGGAAGGGAAGGAGGTAGATAGGGATAGAGAGGGAGAGATGAAAAGGAGAGAGGGGGAGAAAAAAAAGAGGAAAAGAGGAAAGAGAAAAGGAGAGTGACGGAGAAGAAAGAGCGGGAGGAATGAGTAAGGAAAAGGAGAGGGGGAAAGATGAGAGAGGGAGAGAAGGAAAGAGAAAGAGAGAGAGGAGAGAGAAACAAGAGAGAGGAACTATTTTTAAATAAACCATTTGTTAAAAATGATTCACATTTAATTTTCATTTTTATCTTAAAACAATGACTGGAAAATACTCGCTTTGAAAGTCCAAAAACAACCCCTCAAAAAGAGGTGATAATGAACACTGTAGAAGGAAACGTTTTTAAATTAAATATTCACGAAGGGTACTTTATTGATATAAGCTGAAGGTGCGAATGGAAACTTCACTTCCTGTTCCGGAGCCGCACGCGATGACTCATCACACCGGAAACGGGCGTGTCCTCGGTGCGCATGTGGGCGGGGCAGGTGGGCGTGGTCTGACGTGATGAGGGCGGGGCTACAGGTGCAGTTTATCACCGAGACGCGGAGAGAGAGAGACACGCTGCTACTCACGACGAGAGGAAGATACATGACCCCATGTCATCACTGACTACTCGGTGTGGCACTCACCAGTGGTGAGGAGTCCACACCAGTGGGGTTGTCACGGGGCTGGGGTAGCTGAGCCAGATGAGCGACCTGGACCAAGTGGGAGAGAGAGAGAGAGAGAGAGAGAGAGAGAGAGAGAGAGAGGTGTGTGTGTGTGTGTGTGTGTGTGTGTGTGTGTGTGTGTGGGTGTGTGTGAGAGTGAGTGAGGTTGTGTGTGTGAGTGTGTGTGTGTGTGTGTGTGTGTGTGAGTGAGGTGTGTGTGAGTGTGAGTGAGTGAGGGAGGTGTGTGTGTGGGAGTGTGAGGTGGGAGTGAGGAGGGAGGTGGAGGTGTGTGAGTGTGTGTGTTTTAGCTGAGTGCAGGAAGGAGAGAGAGTTTGGGATTATTTTAGGAGGAATGGATTGTGTGTAATGCAGTTTATAGTGCTGAGAGAGAGAGAGAGAGAGAGAGAGAGAGAGAGAGAGAGAGAAGGCAAGAATGATGGAAGAAATCATGAAGAGAGAGAGAAAGAATTAATGAATAAAAGAAAGAAGGTAGGAAAATAGAGAGAGAGAGAGAGAGAGAGAGAGAGAGAAGACAGGGTTAGAGAGAAAAGAAGGAGAGGACTGAAAGAGAGAAAGAAATGAGAGAGAGAAAGGGGAGAGAGAAGACAGAGAAAGAGAGCACAAGAAAGAGGGGAGAGTGAGAAATAAAGAACTGAGGAAGAGAGAGAGAGACAGCGAGGGTGTAACTTGAAGTTTGGTTAACCAAAACATACACACAGGAGAGCAAGAGCGAGAGAGTGGGGGTTAGAGACAGAAAGAGAGAATAAAGGAGAGAGAAAGAATGAGAAAGAAAATGGAGAGAGAGCGAGAGAGAGAGCGAGAGAGAGAGAGAGAAGTGATGGTGTAAAGGTAGAATACACACACGTGGGAATAATGTTGAAGTAAACAATTAAAGGAGGATGAACTCAATATGAAGATAATTAAGTTGAGATAAAGTCTGATATAAGGACTTTGATCAGACCTGCACTGTGTGTGTATGTGTCCTTGTACTTATATAGTAGTGAGGACCTCCAGTGACTTCTATATTACTGTATGTAAATACATTACACTAACCCCAAATGATAACCCCAACTATAACCTCCTCAGTAACCAAAAGCCAATTTTCACACTTTTAGTTTTGCAAATAAACCGGTATTTTTTTGCAAAAGAAGTTTAAAGAAGTGAGACCCAGTAAAAAACCTCACTTCCCCAAAACATGTCCTCACTCTGCTGGTTAAAAACTCATTTTGGCTCTCACTACGTAGCAAGTACAAGAACACACACACGTGTGTGTGTGTGTGTGTGTGTGTTTCAGCTGAGTGCAGGGATGAGAGAGAGTTTGGGATTATTTTAGGAGAAATGGATGTAATGCAGTTTAATGCAGCACTGCTGGTAAATCTGGATGTGGTGATGAGATCAATACTCAACCCTCTGCTGCACACACACACACACACAATCACTTAATGGCACTGAAGGAAAATCACATTACCACTTGGCAAGACGAGTTCTATCTGGTAGATAATACTAAAATTAAAGTTAATGCTATTACTATTACTACTGTATTTATTTATTTTTTGTTTGTTTATTATTTGTTTGACGTGCCCTAGGAAGTCCACTTTATAAATCTGTTTGATACTTGAGACTTGAGATTTTATATTTGGCCATCTATTTGTAATGTATTTTCAGGTATTTTGTTATAAAACATACAGTATATTAATTATATACATTAACATTTATTTTTAAATACATAAATAATCCCTTAAAAACAAAATCCTCCTTTTATCTCTCTTTTTAATAGAAAAGATGTTTTCTTTTATAAATAATAATAATATATTATTAATAATATTTCATTTATTTATTTATTTATTTATTTATTTATTTATTTATTTATTTGCTGCTTCACTGGGAAAGTGTCATGTTGCTCAATTAAAAATATGTAAGTATACAAACTCAAAAGCCAAAAAGGGCCTCATTTCATTTTTCTAGAAACTTTCTAGAACGTTTCTTGTAAAGTATTCTTTCCCTTTAAGGTTCATCACAAAGTCACAGAACTCCTGGTTTTTACCAGGTTTTACTGAAGAAACAGATCTTTAAAATCATGAACAGACAGTAGAGAAGACGTTTGTTGTTGTTGTGCAGCTGCAGCAGCATCATTACTCAACACAGATAATAAAGTTTTATCAGGCCGGAGCAATGGTTAAACCTCCACGCGGTGTCTGATTGAAGTCACGAGTTGCTGCTCAGCGCTGTAACTGAGTTAAAATGTACAAAACTGGCCTCAGAACCAGCTGCCTTTCCACTTAGATTTAAACTCAGTTTTAATGGTAAAGACCATTTTGAGACCATTTTATTCTCTCAGGTTCTCTCAGTTTCAAAATGCCTTACACTTTTAGACACTTTGTCATGAGTTTGAAGACTTTTAGTCCCAGATTTAATTTTTACTCTATCAAGATGTTTTATATTTTTACTCTCAATTTTAAGACATTTTATTCTCAGTTTCAAGATGTTTTCGTCTCAGTTTTAAGGTTTTACACTATCAAGCATTTTGACACATTTGAGACATTTTAGTATCAGTTTTAATATTTTAGTGTCAGTTTTAACATGTTTACTGTAAAAACAAATTAGACATTTTACTCTGACAAGAGTTTTAAGGATTTTTAATCTGTTTTAAGATGTTTTACACTGTTAAGAGTTTAGACATTTAGAACCACTTTCCCAGTTTAGGATTAAGCCTAATCCTAGACAATCTTTGAGTTTCAGTGTTTTCAAAGAGTTTTCAAATCTCCATTTGTGCTGCAATTTAGTTCAAGCTCAAGAAACCAGCCTTAGTTTTTAGACATTTTGGTCTCTGTTTTAAGAGATTTGGTTCTGTGTATAAATCCCAGGTAGAAGTGCATGGTTTTAACATGAAGTGTTTTTGACCAACGTGAGAGCGAGTGATGTAGGCTTAAGTGATCTGTAAAGGCGGTGAGAAATGCAGCCGTGTGGGTTTAACCAGGGCGAGGTTACTCTCATACTGTCTGTTAGCAAAGGAAACACCTTTATTTACACACACACACACACACACATCTCTACACACACACCTCCAAACGCACACACTCTCTCTCTTTGGCTGTGGGTTCTCTCTTAGTCATCACTTCCTAATCCCTGTATGTAGAGAGAAAGAGAGAGAGGAGGAGGAGGAGAGATGATGGAAACAGGTAGATTTAGAGAGAGATAGGGAGGGGGAGAGAGAGAGAGAGTAAGGCATGTGGAGAGAGAATCAAGAAGGGGGAGAGAGGGACAGAAAGAGAGATTGAGAGGAAGAGGGACAGGAGAAGGACGTGGAAAAACGGGGTAGATGACAAGAGTGAAGGTGGTAGTTAGAGAGAGCTAGAGAAAGAGAGGAAAAGAGAGAGAGAGGTTGAGGTAAGGAAAAAGAGAAAAGGGTAGAAAGAGAGAGAGAGAAACAGGGTGAAAGAGAGAGGGATGGAGATGTAGAGAGAGTGGTAGAAAGAGAGGGAGTTTGAGTGAGGGGTATGAAGAGAGAGGAAAAGAGAGAGAGGTAGAATAGGGACAGAGGAGGGGTGAAGAGGGAGGTAGAGTAAGGAAGGTAGAGTGGAAATAGAAAGTGAGATGTGGTAGAAGGAGGGAGGGAGGGAGGGAGACAGAGAAAGGGGAGACGGGTAGAAGAAAGAAGGATGGAGAAAGAGAGGTATAGATACACAGGTAGAGATACAGAGAGAGAGTATTGTGTTGTTGTTGTGGGATAATGACTACATCATAATGAGAAAGTATTTCGCTATTAAACGTCATTAAACTAACAAATAAGTCCTTAAACATAAAACTGCTTTTAAACATTTTTATTCCTCTTCCTCGTGCACTCCTTCCTCTCATTCGTTTATTTCAACACTTTAACCAAACATAAAATACCAAAAGTGTACCCAGTTATTTCGCTTATGTTTCTTATATTTGTTTTAAACGTTACAGGCATTAATACGTATGTTCCGTTTTCAAAAATAATCGGATTTATGCGACGGTGTATTTGGGCCATTGAAGTTTAAAGAGAAAAAATTGAGGGGGCAAAAAAACTGGAAATTAAAGAAAGTCGTAGATTTGCGAGAAGGGAAGTCAGATATTCTCCGAGATTAGAAACTCTCTAATTTGCCATTTTTTCATGGAATTCTACCTTTTGTTTTTAATTGTTATTTTTTTTGTTAATCTACAATGTCCCTCATACGTTGTCGTAGTGGATTTAACACTGAAAGCCACGGCGCCAAATTATACATTTTATTGAAGCTGTAAGTAATTGTAATTAATGTGATGATTTAAGAAATTCGTTTTGTCGAGGTTTGCGCGCTTCTAGCGTTTGTTTGTTTGTTTGTTTGTTTGTTTGTTTGTGTGTTTGTATTCATCTGCAGCCTTGTTGAGATTGTGTTGCCAGGTTGGGAGAGTCATAATGTTACGCCTGAATTGAGGAACAGTGGCGCCGATGCGTCATAAAGATGCGCGCTCCCCGCGCATGCGCGCCGCCGCTCAGCTCCTGCCCGGTCCGGTCCGGTTCGGTTCGGTTCGGTTCGGTTCGGTCCGGTTGGATGACCCGCGGGGTGAGATGGTGTGTCCTGCTGGGAGTGAAAGCTGCAGCTGCTCTCATGGTGCTCGTGGGTTCGGGGCTGTAACGGACACGCTTCTGTACACGTTTCCAGGAAGGTCAGTGCGGTGACGCGGGAAGTCTCGCTGTCATAAAGGGCTGTGCCAAAAAATCGATACGTCAATACAATATTTTCTTTAATAACAATAGACCATATCGATTTCTAGCTCCAAAAATCGATATTTCTGAGGGTAAGAATCGTGCACCACAAGCAGCCTCAGATGACTGACCGTTTTTGGTGTCCACTAGCTCAGTGTGTTAAAATGGAAAGACAATAAAGTTACATTTAGTTCTGAGTTATTTAGTTTTGGCAGAATTATTAATGTAATGTGATTCATGAAGACCACCCAGACCGTACGCAGCAACGCAGCATTTCAGCTCTGTTTTTACGTTTTCAGTGAACTGTAGAATATCACAATATGTGAATATTTTTATGTGTATAAGGAAAATGCTTTTCTAGAAAACACTGGCGTTTTTACATTTGTATAAATTAAATTGAATTAATTAAATGCAAATTGTAGTTAAATTATTTTTTATTGATATTTGTAAATTAAATTGTAAATTAATAATTAACACTAATTTGTTTATTGAGTATTTTGGATATTGCTGTAAAGTAAAAAATATATATAATGTAATTGTGTTCATATAATTTTACATGATCCATTTTTTGCAGTGTTTGGCTTTCACAAGGTGTTGTATCTATATTTAAGTTAATAAAAATATTTAAAATAATCTGAATAAATATGCCATTTATTTGATTTTAATTTAAAACAAATACAAGTAAAAATTCTTTTATTACAATTTCATATTGTTTTTTAATGTCATTTTTTACTCTTTTGCAATTGTGGGGTTTCACAAGGTGTTGTAGCTATTTTTAAGTTAAATAATGTGTGTGTGTGTGTGTGTGTGTGTCTATATATATGTTATTAAGTTGTGATGGAACAAAGCAGGAGCAAAAGGTAACAATACAATATGAATGTGAGGATGACAGTGTAACGTTCTCATAGTTTTACACAAACATAAGTAATGAAGGCCCTGTGGGTTGGTATAATGTTTGTACCATTTTTTAGTTTTGCGTCAGGCCGTGTTCTCTGTACCTGTACCACGATATAAAAGAAGCAGTGTATTGTGTCGTTATATAAAGTGACTATTAGAGAAGAAACAAATGTTAATTTTAGAGAAGAAATAATTAAGAAATTAAACTATTCACACCACCACGGATGTGCCCCGTAAACCGGACCGGGCTTGATTCGGGCGTCTGAAGTATTTGCCTGTGTGTGAAACGTTTCAGAAGCATATTTCATGTTGATGTGAGTTTTTGTGGTAGGAACGGTGAACTCAGCAGCAGTGCACAGGCCATACGTTACACTGCTGCTTTGTTACAAGTTAGAAACGCTGGCAACTAGTTGAGTTACATTTAATCTTGCCAGACATTTCCTAAGCTTAACGTTGAGACAATTATGTATTGCACAAGAAAATTTGCTGATTTTTATGGTAAAATTAAAATAAAATGGCAGTTTAGTTTTAGTCTTTAGATATAAAAATGTCTGTAAGTTTTAAGTTAACCAAACTAAATGAACATTTCACACAGTTCACCAATTAACATTCTTCTGGGTCCGTCTGGGTCTTCTTAAGCAAAACGTATCGAGGTTAATCTAGTTTTAGCTCGTCAGCGTCTTGTGTTAAGTTGTGGAAATAAATTTGAATATTTGTCATAGCGTAACGGTCAGGGATTTGGCCCTGTGATTGCAAGTAGGGATTCACAATATGGGAATTATTGGCCAATGCCGATATCCGATATTTTCATGCTTATATCAAGCTATACCGATAAATGAGGGAGGCAGAGTCAAGCGTGTAAAGACAAGATAATTTGCTCGCTAGTTCCACTGCACACTCAGAATTTTGACACAAAAATAACACCATAGTTGTGACATTTCTACCACGGCACCAAGTCACGCGAGCGTGAAAGCAGAGTGGAGCAAGTGTAACGTACCAAGTCAAATGTGTGTGTGTGCAGGCAGAGTTGAGCGCATTAAGACAAGAGATTTTGCTGGTGAACATTCCACTGCATGCTCAGACTTTTGCCACAAAATAACACCATACGTTTTAGAACAGAATGCACGGGCTGTGTAAAATCCCACCTTATATCGGACATGTCTGACACAACTTTCCCATGTGCAATAAATGCATCATCAAATATCAGCTGAAACTGAGATGAACTTAAATTATCGGGCGATTCTGGTATGCTTCTCCCTAATGGTCCCTGACTGGTAAAGGTACTACTGTGGTACCCATGAGTACCATACTCCAAGCACTGCTCCTTCATGAATGGGTGAAATGCAAATTCTTACTCTCCATTTTTCTCCCTCCTTCTCAGGTCAGCAGTGATCAGGTGACTCCTGAGGCAAACGGTGAAGGCGACGGCTCCCCATGCTATTGATTTCTTACTTTGCTAAAAGTTCCAGACCAGCGTAACAGCAGGAAGCCGGTGTGGAAGCGAGTGTGATGGCGCTTTCCAAGCTTCCTGAATCAGATGAAGAAGAGGAGGAGGAGGACGAAAAGCACAGCAGCCACCACCACCACCACCACCACCACCCAGGAAGCGAGGGAAGCTTTTCGGGCAGCTCGTACCCCCCGTCCACGCCTGACCGCTTGTCCCCGGCGCCGGATGCAATAGGTGACGTCCTGCAGGATGACAGCAGGTACTCCCGGTCGTCCCAAGGCCGAGTTCCAAGAAAGAACGCGGATATCCGGATCCGGGTTGCCGAGCTGTCTTCGGCACTGTCGCCGTCCACCGCGCCGCAGCCACAGCCACCCGTTACAGACCCACTGCCCACAGAGTGGTGGAAAACCGCCATGGCCTTCCTGTGGGCGGGATTTAACCTCTTCTCCACCACCATCATGATCACGGTGGTACACGAGCGCGTGCCCGACAAGCTGACGAACCCGCCGCTACCGGACAAGTTCTTCGACTACGTTCCGCGGGTGGAGTGGGCCTTCACCGTCACTGAGGTCAGCGGGATGGTCCTGACCGCCGTCTGGTTCATCCAGTGGCTCTTCCTCAAGCACAAGTGAGTGACTTTCACACATACGACAGGTTGTTGGTGGTTGATGGGTGATAATCACCTTGTTGTCTTATCATTAGTACATCAAGTAACAGTGCTGAGACCGTTTTCGTTTTTGGGCTACGGTGTGTATCAGTGTCTGTGTGTGTATGTGGGTTTATCGCTCAGATCCATCGTGGGCAGGAGGTTTTTCTTCTTGGTGGGATTACTCTACATGTACCGCAACATCACCATGTACATCACCACGCTGCCGGTTCCCAGCTTGCACATCACCTGCGCGCCAAAGGTAACACTGCGCCGATCTGCAGGACTAATCAATTTAACTAGCATTTTCTAGGTTCACGACCATCTCGTGTCTCCACAACTCAACCAAGCATTTAAACAAGGCGCTTGGTGCTATGTGGACAGCAGTACTGCGCTAACGTTCCTACATTCCTACATTTTGTTTTGCCGGTGGTCGCGCAGCTGGAGGACGACACGACCGGGAAGCTGTACCGCATCTGGCAGCTGATTTCGGGAGGAGGTTTGTCCATCACCGGATCACACGTCATGTGTGGAGATTTCCTGTACAGCGGACACACCGTCATGCTCACGCTTACCTTCCTCTTCATCAGAGAATGTGAGTATCAGCTTTCACCCTCCTCCTCCTCGTGATGCATTAACAGTGCTGATGTTGGGAGTGGGGGTCGACCGATACATTTGTCTTCACAAACGATTCTGATTATTAATCGAAATTGGTGGATTGGTGTCAAAATGTGTAATAACAAATGCAGTGACGCTGAACATTGTCATTTTACATGAGAATAAACTGACCCATAATCGTAACCACTTAGATATCGATAAGGATAATCAATAACCAGTTTCATAATCTGATGAATTTTTAGGCATGTAACTAATATTGCCTGTGGATATTAATAAACCTTTTCACATTTCCACTATGATAAAAAAAAAAAAACGACATTCTTTGTTTAAAATACACTTTTGATCCTGATAAAAAAAAATTAAAAAATTGTGAGTTTAAAATGATAATGTTCTAACAAAAATGTCTCTAGTCTGTAAAACAAGCATTTAATTAATGTAGAAATTTAAGGAGGGAGGAATATAACAATGGGACAAAAAATAGACAGAAACAAGAAAAAGGGTAAAAATGCACAATTGTTTAAAAATATAACTGTTAAAATGCTAAATATTGGTCAGTCTTGGCCCTTTATATCTACGTATTTAAAGTTATGATTTAACAATATAAACACAGCCCAAGTTTTTGGCGTGTAACTCATAATAGTTGTTAATATCAGTACACCATGTTCCTCCTAAACAGCTCCATGTCTAATTTCTGTCAGATATTTCAACACTAAACTACAAATTTTACAAAACAAATATAACTGCAAGCAGTGATTACGGGGGCCATGCAGTTTGCAGCTTTATCAGTTTTTGATGAATTGAAGTGGACAGATGTTGAAATACGACACGTTTCATCCTTTTATCTAGGGTGCTACGGTTCAAAACTTATTAGGCAAAACGCAAAATAGCTTATTATAGCGCCACCAACTGGCATAGTGGTGCAATTTTTTTTGCCTGAGTAGTGGGAGGGGTAGCAGACCTACCTGCCAAATTTCAAAGCTGTAGCCCACCCAGAGCCGGATTTCTATGACACTCGGTGTGTGGTGTTGCAGTCCTCTGCCAAGCCAACCACATTTATTTGCATGTTACAGAAAAATGAAGACCTAAATTAAAAATCTGCTCGATAATAATTAAAGAAGAGTGTCTTGGGGTTCAAATGATATCAGTTGCATGTAGATTGGACAAAAATCCAGGGACTAGTTCGAAAAAGATGGGTTTTCATTTTATGCAAATTAGCGAAAAATCAAATATGGCAGAAATAGATGCGAGGGTCTAAAAAATTTGTCTTAACCCAGGGAATAAGATGATATAAGATTTTTGAGAATGGGAATTAGGGTTCAAAAATTATTAGGCAAAATGCAAATTTTTTTGGAAAAACGCAAAATAGCTTATTTTTGTGCAGTTTTTTTTGCCTGAGTAGTGGGTGGGGTACCGGACCTACCTGCCAAATTTCAAAGCTGTAGGTCTTACCATTTTTTCTCCACAACGCGTTTTAAGGCAGAAAAAAAAAAAAAAATCAGCACGATTCAAAATAGGGTTCCACGCAGTGTTCCACTTCATGGCCCCCTAATAAAATTAAAATTGGGGAAAATATTGACAATTTAAAAGTATGCCCAGTACCGATTATCATGAAAACACTTAAAATCGATCTGGTCCATGAATCAGTCGACCCTTAGGTTCCCTTTAGCAGTTAACGCACATTAACTTGAGTTTATTGCTCAGACTGTGACGTAATCATCCCCATAACTAGCGCCAACCTATAGCAGATATGCGTGGGAGTCCCACTACGTTTTTATCACGATACGATATAATGTCGATTTATCTGATGACACTTCAACATCGGCGTCAACGGTCTTGAAGCCATACTGATACAGGTCCACCCCTAGTTGACATGTTTATGATATATTCATATTGACGAATAAATATGTATTTTGTGTTTTCTTCCAGACTCTCCGCGGTCTCTGTGGTGGTTCCACATGCTGTGCTGGCTGCTGAGCGTGATGGGAGCCGTCTTCATCCTGGTGGCTCATGAGCACTACAGCGTGGACGTGGTGGTGGCTTACTACATCACCTCCAGCCTGTTCTACACCTACCACACCATGGCCAACAACGAGGTACACACACAGACACACAAGCAGCGGTGGTTAGGGCACCAAGAGGTCAGTTGCTAGGTTAGGGCGGTTGCCCGTGATCTGAAAGTCGCCAGATCAAATCTCGGACCGGTAACGGTACCACCAAGCAAGGTACCTTTAGCGGTCCGGGACTTGAACAGGCAACCTTCCGAGCATGCAGCCAACTCCCTGACCGCTCTAATAAGAATTTGTCCACCAGCCCTGACCCTGACATGGGACGATGATGATGTTCTCTTGGTTGATGCCCAAGGCTCGTTGCTGCCTCGGTAAAGACCTCGTTTATGATTTTAGTGTTCATTTTTGCGTGCAGTCGCTGAGGAACTCCCATCACAACTACCTGAAGCGCATGTGGTGGAACGTGTTCTTCAGACTGATGGAGAAGAACGTGAGGAGGCCGGTGCCCTGCACCTTCGCCTGCCCGCTGCCGCTGCCCTCCTCCATCTTCAAAAAGCGCTGTAAGAGATACTCCAAAGTGCAGAGTCCACAAGAGGAGTGAATACACACAAACACACACTCTTTAAACGCACTTGTTTACGCTTTGGATCGACGCTGTGGGATCGTTAATCGTTGTTGAACGATGTATCGTTACGCCCCTGCACACACACGCTAGTGCCTCATGACTCGTGTACATCAGTATTGTAGAAAGCGTGTGTGTGCATTTGTTTAAACAGTGTGACCGAGACGTTTCCAAGCCTTTGAAAGATATCGTTCTGTCAAAGCAGAAGGGCGTGTGGGTGGGTGTGTGGGGAATCAGTTTACTTGGCAACACTTTCTCCTTTCCTCGAACTTCACTACGTTATACAAAAGCTTATGCACTCGTTTTTTAAAAACTACTTTCCCATTTCACGTCCCAAGTTGCAGGTTGGTTGAGTGGAAAACGTACTTTCTAGGCAGTAATTTTACTTATTTAATGAGAGTGTCTTACGACCAAATGTAGTGCAATAGAATTTATTTTGGAATAGTTAAAATTAAAAGCAGAATTTGTCGCGTTAAGTCATGTATTTGGTAGCTGCGTTACTCATAATGCTGGTGGGCGCTAAAATTAATAGTGAAGGCATGGATGCCAATGTCAGAACCTTTCTAAAAAATATTAATAAATAAAAACAAGGAACTAATTTCTTAAGAACGGTCGGCAGATCACAAACGACGATATTTTTGTATTAGTGTTGACGCATTTACAGTAATATATGGTTTAGGGCTGGGTTCAAAAAAAAAAAAAAAAAATTCACCGATCAATATCGATTCTCGTTTGAAAAATACAATATCGATTCAAAAATTCAAGGATCTATCTTTTCCTGCGGCTATGCACTACTTCTCGTGACCGCGCAAGGAGAGCTATAAAAAACCGTCTGGCCTAAAGGCCGATTGTTTGGCAACAGTTCGATTTTAAAACAAGTTATGTTATAACCAAGCAAAACTAGTATTAACGCAAAGAAATCTCTAAATAAATCGATATCAAATCGAATGGAGAATTGAATCGGATCATGACCTTGTGAATCGGAATCGAATCGATTCAGGAAATCAACAACGATACCCAGCCCTACTATGGTTTTGTGCTGTAACGCAGTAACGTAAGGCATTACTAATAGACTACATAGTTCAGTAACATGTTACAACACACTTCACCCAAATTTTTGTTTTGATTTTAGTAAAGAGTGCGATATGAACAATAGTCAAAATGCAAAAGTAGAAAATTAGGGTTTGTGCAGAAGCTTTTAACTGCTAGTGTAGAATTCTGAAAATGAGAATTGTTGCTGGTATTTGTGTGTGATATTATATGGATGTATGATTATAAAAATGGTCTTATTTTATTTTAATTGTCCGTTTGGTGTTTTATGTTTTGGATTTTACCTCAAACTCACTGCGGTCTGTCCCCTAGGGAGCACCACATGGGTTACTGAAATCAATGAAGGACTTTATTTTATTAAAATGTAGTTTTTGAACAATAACCTGAAGCTTTATAACTGTGTTGTAAACTGTGTTGTTTTGTATATGTACCTTCTGTATAACAACCAAAGCTGTAAAATAAACTGATTTTTTTTTTTTTACAAAACTGACGTAAATATGTTTCTTTTTTGTCATGTTTTAAAACCACAGCTGCTACAACGGCTTCTCAGTAAATCAGCAGACGACAGAAAAGCCAGTTTACACAGATCAGAGACTGGAATAAAAAGGTAGTGACAGTGTAGAAAGAAAGACAAAATATCTAAAAGTTTATTCTCCACTTTTACTTCATCGCTCAATTGCTGATCAAATTTCTATTTATTTATTTTGTGCATGATCAAACCTAGAGGTTTTCACACTGCATGGAAAAAGTATTTAAAAATGGAACAAATTAAATGGTAGTAATAAAAAAATTATATATAGTAATTGTATACAAATAACAAAAAACAACTAGTGTGTATTTTACTTACTTTTATTTTATTTTCAATTTATTTTGAGAAATTAAATACGAGAAATATGCATTTCTACAAAATTTCTACGATAAACAGAAAATAAATAGTAACCTAGAAATAAATTATTTCCCTATTCCGATATTGTAGAAATCTTGCTTTTATCCGCATGTGTATTTCTGTAATTGATCTAATAAAAATGAGAAATGCACATGTAAATGAAATAAATCTACATTAATTTAAGATTTGTATAATTCTTAATAGGCATATTCTTATTTAATTTGTTTAATATTTTAATTAGTATAAATTTAATTTAGGAATTAAATGTACAAAATATAAACAAGCTGAATTTACGACATGTAATTTAAAAACGTATAATTAAATTATTAAAATAACAAAATTACATTTATCTAAATAAATTAAAAATAAATTCATACATATTTTCAGCAAGAGTTCTGATTTTCTAAATGTATTCTTCTATTGTTTTTTATATGTATGTTTGCACATTTTGCAGTAATTCACTAGTAAATCCCTGTGGAATATAACGATATAAGAGTAAGAGGTGACTCGAGACTTCAGCACGGCCCTGTACCTGCCCCACACACAGGACTGGTATTTTTAAACAGATCAATCTGCAAGACTAAAAACACCACCATCACTGATCAATAAATATCGAGCTGCTCCCTGACACGTCACAGTGGGATATGAACCGGGTTCACGTTGTATGTAAAGGAATCTCTCACATGGTCAGGTGGTTAGTGCACGACCTCAAAATAAAACTTCCTGAACTGGTTTGGTGAGAGATTTAACACTCGTTTACGGTTGCACTGGGGAGTAAAATGTGCAACACAGTGATTATTGTGCTGTCCAACACACCTTAAAACATGCAGCTATAAAACCCAGCAAAAAAAACTTAAATATGGATTAATTTATCATCAACGCGATCAAATGACAACGTTGGCCTCATGAAAAATGTGTAAATAGATTTTAAAAACTACTTCTGAAGAACAGTGTTGAGACAAAACAAGAGAAAGTGCACTGAGAATCTTAACTGACTGGGAAGGACAACAAGAAAGGAAAAAAAGTAGAGATGAAAAGGAATGAAAGAAAGAGAAAATGAGGAGAAAAGGCAAGAAAAAAAGAAAGGAAAGAAAGAAGGAAGAAAAGGAGAGAAAAAGACTGAGGGAAAAAGGAGGCAGATGAAGAAGAAAGAGTGAGAGAAAATAGATGGAGAAAGACAAAGAGTAAAAAAACAGAAAGGAAGAAGGAGGAAAAAAAGAAAGAAAAGCAGAAAGAGGAAAAAGAGAGAAAAGAGTAAGGGGAGAAGAAAAAGAAAGGAGACAGGAAAAAAAAAGAGAAAAAAGAAAAAGGGAGAGACAGAGACAAAAAGGGGTGGAAGCAATCATAAAAAGGACAGAAAGAAGGAAGGAAAGGAGTGATGAAAAATAAAGATGGAGAATGACAAAAAGACGAGAGAAAGACAAAGGGAGAAAAAACAAAAGGACAAAATAAAAGGAGAAAGAAGAAAGCATGAGAGAGAGAAGGAGAGGGAAGAAAAAAAGAAATGAAAAGATTAAGATAAAAACATTAGAAAGAAAAGGAGAAAAAAGAAAGGAGGGAGATGAGAAAGACAAAAAAGAAAACAGGAAAAAGAAAAGAAAAGGGGGAGGGAGAGATAAAGGGCAGAAAGGGAGAAAATTATAAAGGAAATGAAGAAAGGAAGGGGAGAAAAATTAAAAAGAGAGAAAGAGACAAAGGGGAGAAAAAGAGAGATGGAGGGAGGGATGGAGATGAAAAGGAGGAAAGAAAAAAGAGGAAAAGGAAGAGAAAAAAATGGTAGAATAGAGAAAGGAAAAGAAAGAGAAAGATTAAAATAAAGATGGAGGAAAAACAAAAAACAAAAAAAAACACAAGAAGGAGTAAAGGATAGAATTAAAGGAAAGAAAAGAAAGGAAGAAGAAGAGAAAGAAAGAGAAAAATAAAATGGTTAAATTAAAAAATAAAAACTGGTTTAATTAACATGGTTGAAACAAATCAAACCATAAAAATCAGAATAATAATGAGTTAAATCTAAAATGTAACATTTCTACATTCTCCTTCATCACTGAGTAAAATACACTCAGCGTGACAACACACACTCCAAACAAACACCAAAATAACACAGCTTCACATTCCTCTAGTTAGCAGCAAGCCCAGTTTAATCCACGGCTTAAAGAAAAGAATAAAAACCTAATCCTGGTCTAAACCTGAGCCCAAATACCACGATTTAAACAAGTCCAGTTTTACAAGTTAAAATTCTAGAAATAAATATTACACACCAGCAATACGTAAATCTCCCGTAAAAACACTTGGTGAGTGTGTGTGCAGGTGAGAAAAAAAAAAAAAAAAAAAAAGTGCAAGCGGTGTGAAAACGAGTGCAAAGTGAAGAACAAAAATTACCAAAAAAAAAAGTGCACTGTGAACTTTTACAAAACGTGACGAAAACTTAAACCTGAACCCGCGGTGGGAAAGAAAAGTGGATTAAAGGAGAAGTTCGGGTGCTAAAGTCAGAGTGTGTGTGTGTGTGTGTGTGTTCGTGTTCAGCAGGCTTCCACTCTCTGATAAGGGCTGGAGTTCAGAGTCCGACTCTTACACGGTGAACACACTCCGTGACGTCCTGAGAGAGAGAGAGAGATGGTGGTGGTAGCGCCGCTCGAAACACTCGAACCCTTCACCTTTAACATGAGAGTTAAAACAGACAGGTGGGGGCAAGCAGCCGGGATGTTAAACCCACCTCTGTAAAGACAACACTGGAGGAACTACAGCACCAAAAGAAGAGAGAGAGAGAGAGAGTGTGTGTGTGTGCGTGTGTGTGTGCGTGTGTGTGTGCGTGCGTGTGTGTGCGTGTGCGTGTGTTACCTGTGACAGATTCCTGAACCTTCTCCCGGTTCCTCTTCTTTCTCCTCCCCTTTAAAAAGAAAAAAGGGACCGAATTTTGAACTTCTCCCTGAACTTAAGATTTTTTAAAACAAGTTATTTATTTACTGTTTATAAAGCTCCTAATTTCTGTAAAAAGATTCTGTTAATTTTTGTTTTTTGGGCATCACATTTTTAAACCTTTTTAATCAATTTAATTAAAATGAAGTGTATATATGGTTTATTTTGGTTTATTATGGTTTAACTTTCACATTATTTACTTTATTCATTTAATTCAAATCAAAATATTAATATTAAACATATATTTATGCTTTTATTGAATTTGTATCATTTTAATTTAAGTAATAATAATAAGCATATAACTTAACATGGTTATTTGATTGATTTAATTCAAATAATATTCATATATGTATTTTTTAACTTAAAACATTTTTGATTAATTTCAAATAAAATTAATATTTACTCTATATATTTATGCTGTACTTTTAAACTTCATTTAAAATATTAAATTAATATTTTAAAACAAATTGACAAACATTGACATTTTATCTGTGCACATGTATTGTGAAGCATCATAATGTATAATCATCATAATATTATGAATATCATTATGACATTATGCTTGGTGATTTTCTGGCTGCAGCATAAAAATTCTAGATAAAAACATCATCCCATAACCATGTGACTATGGCTGCTTGATCTGCGTGCAATGTGAAATAATGTAGAAAAATTAATGTGATGCGTCGTGATATCAAACAAATCGTTGACATGATAATCATAATTTAATCAAATCGTGAGGCCAGTGAAGGTTCACACCTGTGTGTGTGTGTGTGTGTGTGTGTGTGTGTGTGTGTGTGTGTGTAAAAGACTTACATAGTTCTCTCTTGCAGACCAGCCAGGGTAAAGCTGCATGTGTAGTTGTCTCTCTTTCCGTGCCAGCTCGTAGTATTTGGCCTGCTCTTCAGGGGACAACGCATGCCACTGTTTTACACACACACACACACACACACACACACACACACATCAAATATCAAACATACTCATCAGATCTATAAAGCATCCACTGCTGCATTACGAAGTCTTTCTCCAACCAGCATGGCTCATCACTGCCTCCGTCAGGTTGAGGTTGGTACTGCAGTGCCAATTTTTTACATTTATGGCATTTAACACTTCTCCCTTCATTTTCCTAATTTCAGGGAGCTTCCCTGCAGCAACATGGGGTTAAGGGTCTTGGTCAGCAACCAAGTGCTGCAGGTAGGATTCAAACCCATGACCTCTTGGTCTGGAGGTTAATATCTTACCCACTAGGCCACCACCACCACCTCTACCCACGCTTCTTGTAACTTCTGTGCGTTTTTAGGGACCCACCCTCCTGCCGAGGATCTGGTTGATGGCGGAACTTTCTTTCAGTGTGGACTCGGCCGCTACGTTGGCCCTCATCTCCTTCATGAACAGCATGAACGCGTTGAGAGGCTTTTTAACGTGAGGTCTACGAGTGCAGGAGGCTTTACTGCGATCAGCTCCAGTCCTGAAAAACAGGTAAAAATAATTTTAAAAAATATAATTTTTTATGACAATTAATGCAGCTATTAATTTACATCTCACCCCTCTGTGGTTAGTTTGGCTGTAGCTTAACTTTGCTGTAGCCAACTTTACTGTAGCCAACCTGTAGCTAGCTTTACAGCCATGAACTAAATAAGAATCTGTGTGTGTCGTACGCAATCTGGAGTGTTTCGGCTTTCAGCTGAGGAGGAACACGAGGAGCATCAGGGGAACCAGGAACTCCAGCCACCACATGCTGGGAAAACCTGAAACACAGAGGAGAAAATTTTAACTAGCGGAATTAAAACACACAATTTCTGACTGGAAGTTAGCTAAAGGACAATGAGCTGGGAGTGTGAGAGGAATCCGTGGGAGGAGCTTATAAACATGGGGCAGGCTGTGGGAGGAACTTATGAGTGTGGGACAGGGTGGTGGGAGGGGCTTGAGCAAAGCATCTCTATGGACGGTACGTGAAGCTGGGGGGTGTGAGGTGGCATTGTGGGAGGAGCTTATGAACTCAAAGTGGGGCCATGGGAGTTTTCAAGCATGAGGCAGAGCTGTAGGAGGAGCTTAAGAACAAGAGCTAAGGCTGTGGGAGGAGCTTAATGAGCAAGAGGCGGGGCCATGGTGGAGCTAATAGACATGACACAGAACAGTGGGAGGAGCTTGTGAGCATGAGGCAGAGCTGTGGGTGGGCTCCGCCTCTTGACGGAAGATCCTCATACAACTTATGAACACGATGTCATCAGCAAGTCAGCAGTGTGGGAGGAGCATACAAGTGAGAGGCGGGGACATGGGAGGAGCTTTTGAGTGTTAGGCAGAGAGTGGGAGGAGCTTAAGAGCATGAGAGGGTAATAGGAGGAGTTTATGAGCATTAGGAGAGGCTGTGGGTGAAAGGAACAGTGTGGGAGGGGCTTATGAGCAGAAGGTGGGGTTGTGGGTGGAGTTTACCAGCCCAGTGGACCACCCATCTGAGGAGACACGCCCACTGAATTTCCAGCGTACAGAGTCAACACATCAGCTCCTGGACAACGCTGAGACACCACTGGAAGAGGAATAAAAAAATAGTGTTAAAATGTTTTTCTTGTTTTATAAGAATTAAATTTGAAAAAGGTGTAAATTTGAAAAAGGTGAAATTTTGAAAAACGTGGACACGCAGTATTTATTTTACTCTTTCCCCATCACAGAAAGTCAAACTATTTTGGATTTACTTGTTTTAGGGTTCCTGGTATGAGGTGCTTTGTACCCTACTGGTTTTGTTAGGGTTTACAGACAGACTAACTCTCAAACGACATGGCATGTAATCTTATTTTTTGGGCCGATTACTTCGCTTAAACCAGGGGTTCCGGTTCCGGTCCTGGAGGATTTCCATCATACCTGGTGAGCTTCTACCTGAGACAAGGTGTCAAGGTTCTGAACTTAAGTACCTTCAGGATATCGGCACTCCAGGACCCGACCTGGACACACTCCCCGGCTTCAGCCAAACGTCTTTCAATTTAGTGTTGTGGCCCAAAACTGAATTTTACCGACTCCCCCTAGGCTGTCAATGACACATCAAATGAATCTGCAAATCACAAGGTCATTGGTGCAAGTCCTGGACCTGTAATGGTACCACTGAGGTACTTATGAGCAAGGCACCATTCCCAACCACTGGAAATTTGGGAACATACATCTCGTTCAAACATGTTTATCCAACTTTTCATAATGATTATGTTTATAGTGCTACTGGAAATTTGAAAAAAATATGTTTAGAACAAGATGTAAAATTTCAGCAAATGTCCAATAATTTCATTTTATTTCTCTGCAGTTTGCCAGCTTGAGACTTTTACTTTTTAAGGAAGCCAGTTCTAAAGCAGACGGTAAATAACATTTGCATTATTATCTGTTGGTTTGCAAAATTAGTTTTTACATTAGTTTTTATTTGCTCTAATAAAAAATTACAGCACACATTAAATATTACAGGATGAAACAGCTTTGGGGCAGTTAGCTAACTTTTCTCATAAAGCCAAAAATAGTTGCCCACTGCTCCTTCACGGATGACTGAAATGCAGAGCTCACTTTTTGTTGTACACTGTGTGCTGTGGCACGTTCACAACAACAAATCACTCGCTTAAATTATGGGTTTGAACACATACTGCTAAGTATTGGTTCCTTTTTGACAATTATTTTCACGATGTTGGATTCCGAAGGTTTTTCAGCTGCGGTGCTTGGACCCTTCTCATTGCTGCTTGCAATTTATTTTATTTTAATACGTCTTCATTTGAACAAGTAGTTAAATTCCAACACCAAATCCCACAGGAACAGTGAGGTGTGCGATTAAAGTGAAATCTACCCGTGGTGGTCTGGGAGATGTTGGCTGGGAATCGCTGGTCGCTGTAGGTGATGAGTGGAGTGAGAGGATGAACCGTCTGGAAGAGAGAAAGCAGAACAAATTGGCAACATCTTTTAATTTAAAATTTGTGTTGAGGACCAGCTAAAAAGTACCAAAACTAATTTAAAAGTACCTTTTATACATAATCTATCATGGCAAAACTCTACATTGCTACAAAAAACTTTTTTCTTTCTTTAGAAAGACAAAATGTGTGACTCTGGAGGTCCAAATGATTAACCACGGGTTTCATCGCGATACAAAATTATATCAATTAAATGTACAAAGATTCGATTTCTGCTGAACAAAAGCTGATAGAATACAATTTTGATTCAATTCAAGTCAGGATTCAGCGACCAATTTGAGATACACAGATTGTTCACAATCACTTTCTTCATATCAAATCCCAAAAATATGCAGTTAAAATCGTATTTCATCTTTTTGTTCTCGAGCTCAGCCACACGTTTCAATGAAAGACAAAATTCTCTCTTAACAAATGACAGCGCTCCTGTTCAATATATAGTAAAGTCAGATTCTGATATACCGAGCTTTACATTTTTCAGATTTTATTTTCATAGAAAAAGTTACAATATGATGTCTGATCGATCGTCTTCATTTTGGATCAATGCTATGGGATCAGTGATGAGTGAATCAATGTATCTTTACACTCAAACTTACACATTTGAAGGTATTTTATGTGAAGTACTTTGAATTTATGTATAAATGTATTTTACATTTTCCAAAACCCAACATAAAATTCAAATTTAAGAGAGCATAGTCAAGTGAGTAGCTAGCAAACATGATTATGGTGCCAGAAATTTCCAGAAGCACCGTAAACAATATGTTTGGTACTGGATATTTGGGAAAATACATCTCAAATTGATCATCATTAAGTTTATGCTGCTTCTAGAAATGTGCAAAAATATGTTTGCACAAAATGTAAAATTTATTCATTCAGTCAATTTCATTTTGTTTCTGCACAGGTTTGTCTGTTTAAAAGTGACTTTTACCATTTAATTCTAAAGCGGATTGTAAATAATGTTTGCATTATATGTACTTTAAACTTTTCACATACGTTTTAATTTGCTTTAAGAGTAAATTTCAGAACAAACAACTATTCCGGGATGAACTATTCCTGGTTATAGCTACATTTTCTCATCTTATAGTGTAGCTACTAGCTACTATATTAAAACTGGAGCTTGTAGTGGAGCTTAGATACTTTTAATGCAAATAGGCGGTTGCTTGAAAAAGTTGACTTTAAAAGTAACTTCACTAACACTTAAACACACATAAAACACAAAGTGTGACTCACGGTTGTGGCAACTGGAGGAGAAAGACAGCTGTAAGGGTCCGAGGGCAACACAATGCATCCTGGATAATGCATTCTGGAATACGACTGACCTTGTTCGTACACGTCCCATAATGCTCCTGCAAACATCATCACTTTATCCCATCGAGCTAAGTAACAATTTGTCATTTGATGACGGATAAAATCGTGATGAAATAAAATGTACAATTTATTTTTTATATTTTTAAAATATTTTTGTTTCGTAAAATATAAAACTTTATAGTATCATCACACGATGCGTCACTCCACACCCCCAGCTCGCTTTAGTGAGAATTAATGAGTCAGTTAGTCCTGCTACATAGTCAAAAATACTGATCATTTTTTCATTATAGGTCATCTTTATATTCATATTAAACTGCTGCAGGTCATTTTTCTGCACTTGACTGCTGTAATATTCGCAAATATTATTCAATGTCCCATGTACTGTAACTAAAATTGCACATTTTCATTTTCTAGCTTAGAGTTTGTAGTTATAATTAATTTAGATATTCATCTTCTGCAGCCATATCAACAACATTGTCTCTCTTGATACTTATCTACGTTTATTGTGATTTTTAACTCTGACTAACCATGAGGAAAAAACCAACATAATTCTGACTTTGTTTAAAATGAAGTCACTTCCAAATTAGGAAAGCAGTTTTCTCTGAAGCTCTGATTTACCTTTGTGTGAAAACACTCGGGTCTGATCCAGGAACGGAGCAGCAGAGTCGAGATGCTGGCGACTGAACTGCACAAACATTATTATATTATATTATATACAACTGACACATCAATGTCCATTCTAAAATGTACTATAATTTTCGAGCAAACAACATTAAAGGATTTCATTCACCAATATTTTCTCATTTTTTAAAAATTTCCAGCTTAGAAAAAGTAAACATTTTAATAGTATAATATTACAGAACTGTAAAAGTGACCCAGTATGTTAATATTTTGCACAAACAGCCAACAATAATGTATGTAAAAGTGTCAGTGTTGGTAAATTCTGTTCTTACCAAAGAACAAATCTCAAATAAGAAAACACTGGTGAAGGTCGGAATCTTTACAAAAACTGTTCATTATCTTAAGAATGGGCCCAATAATGTTCTAATTACATGCATGTTAAAAATATTTATTCATTAATAGAGAACTAATTTATAGTAAAAACTAAAAATGTTACATATTTTGAACACAAAATACTTAGAACAGAAAATTATTTGGAATTCTATCAAACAAAATTCATCATCCAGATGCTAGCGGTGAAACTTTTTTAAATAAATAAATATATATAAATAAGCAAATAAATATAACAATTTACATTAGTTTACAAACTTTTTTATATTTATGTTTCTCCATTATCATTGTCATTATTAAATGCAGGGACTAATGTTGGATTATTATGTTTGTAGTTCTACAGCGTGGCATTTCTTGCCACAATAAACTGAAATATTGAATTAATATTTTCTAACGACATTCTTATGACATCAAGTTTATAAAGTAATATATTTTTAGAAATTATACGATTTCAAAGCTTAATGTTTAAAAAAAACTGCAGCATTTTCTAAAATGCAACAAATTAAATAAAAAAAACTATTATGAAAAGACCGATGTATTTAAAAGCTTAATTATTTCAGAGGACACGAATATGATCAATATAAATGGTTAATCATCAGGTCAAAGCTGGCAGCAGGTCAGCACCGTGTCTTACCGCTCCGGTGATCCCGGTAACGGCGGGGGAAGGCAGCTCGGTCTCCCGCACCAGGGAGCTCTTGATCTCGGCCAGATCCCGGTCCCGTGTCGTCTCGCCCTCATCCTGGAACGGGATCAACTCGTCCACCGCGCACAGACCCGGGTCCGAACCTGACCCTGACCCTGACCCTGAACTCGACACCGGCATGGGTTCGCTTCTAAACCCGATTTTAAAAAAAATCTGTTGACTAAACTCTAAAATTAACGCGCTCCGGTTTGACTCGGTGTGGCTGGCGGCACGTGCGTCGCGCTAATTAAGCAGGTGAGGTTAATTAACGGCTCACGTCACTTCCGTCCCAAACCTCCGTCCCTCGTGGAACCAAAACACTCGTGGAAGTCCGTGATAATCCACGCTCCGTGAAGTTGACCAGCTTCTCCGTGAAAATGAGCAGCGCGTTGGAGTGGGAATGAAATTGGGCGGAGCGAAGTAAAATTAATATCAGCTGCTGTTTAGTTTAGTTTTAGTACTAAGACTAAAACGGAGTAAATGTTATATAATGCATTATAACAAACAAACAAACAAATAAAAAATAAAACTTTTACATAAGAGAATTAGAACCAAAACCTGTG
>JAVGVS010000635.1:83928-168657 GCA_032718565.1 Distichodus sexfasciatus | reverse complement strand
AGATAGATAGATAGATAGATAGATAGATAGATAGATAGATAGATAGACAGATGCATCACCATACACTAACATTTATACACATGCAAAAAGATAACAAACACAAAAAGACAAAAATGTAGACTTTTCTTTATGATGAGTGTCCATATAACCATGAATGTAGAAATACACACACACTCACTGACTCTTCACGCTGCACACACTACCACACACACACACACACACTGACTCTTCACACTGTACACACTACCACACACACACACACACACACTGACTCTTCACACTGTACACACTACCACACACACACACACACTGACTCTTCACACTGTACACACTACCACACACACACACACACACACACACACACTGACTCTTCACACTGTACACACTACCACACACACACTGACTCTTCATGCTGCACACACGCGCACACACACATACACACACATGCAGGTAATTACACACATTGTCTATACATACAGTTCTAGTTAAAATTCTAGTTAAAATTTCTGCACATTTCCACGTCTGCATTTAACTGCCCTAATATGTATTACAACCTTTAAGCAATTTTAGTAGATACTAGACAGATGGATAGTAAGTAGTATGGGATTAATTAGAGATACATTTGAGTAATATAATGTAATATTGATGAGGTTGGTAGCCTTTCTGATTCCAAATGTCTGTTACTTTATACAAACTTCCAATTTGAGATGATATTAAAACAAATAGAGATTAAAATGAAACAAAATGAACATCTAGAGTTTACGAAATCCATGAAAAAGTGGCAAAAAAACACTGTGATGTGCAAAAAACCAAGCGGACATCAAACAACGTTAGTTCTTTATGGGTTTCCAAGAAGATATGAGCCTCAACTCATTTAATCATGCACAACGGTTATGAACACACACACACACACACACACACACACACACAACCGTCTTTATTTAAAAGAACACACACGGATCATCTCAAGCTGTTACACTCTTCTTCTGAAGTCAGGATCCACTCCATCACCTAGGTTACATCTTGGTCAGCTCATACGATCTGTAAAACAAACACACACACACACACACACACACACACCAATGGTAAATGCTTTTCTTGAAGCGTGTCACACATTACTTGCTTGTCACAAAAGGTTTATCTTCTTATATCGGAGACAAACTTTAGAAAGCGGTCTGTGTGAAAAGTATCTTTCATGTTTGGTACTAAGTGTCCTTAATAATTGGAACTAAGTGCAAACATAATAGAATTTTCTTTATCTTTGGTACTAAGTGTCCTTTATATTTGGTACTAAGTACCCATTAAATAAATTTGAATTGAATTGAATTGAATTATGTTTGGTACTATGTGCAAACATAATAGAATATACTTTATGTTTGGTACAAAGAGCCTTTTATATTTGATACTAAGTGCCCATTATGTTTGGTACTATGTGCAAACATGATAGAATATTCTTTATGTTTGGTACTGAGTGCCCTTTATATTTGGTACTAAGTGCCGATTATGTTTGGTACTACGTGCAAACATAATAGAATATACTTTATGTTTGGTACTAAGTGCCCTTTATAACTGATACTAAGTGCCCATTATGTTTGGTAATATGTGCAAACATAATAGAATATTCTTTTTGTTTGGTACTAAGTGCCCTTTATATTTGATACTAAGTGCCCATTATGTTTGGTACTATGGGCAAACATAATAAGTATTCTTTATGTTTGGTACTGAGTGCCCATTATGTTTGGTACTATGTGCCAAACGTAATAGCTTCCTTTATGTTTGGTACTAAGTGCCCTTTATATTTGGTACTAAGTGCTCATTATGTTTGGTAATATGTGCAAACATAATAGAATACTCTTTATGTTTGGTACTGAGTGCCCATTATGTTTGGTACTATGTGCCAAACTTAATAGAATATTCTTTATATTTGGTACTAAGTGCCCATTATGTTTGGTACTATGGGCAAACATAATAGAACATTCTTTATGTTTGGTACTAAGTGCCCTTTATATTTGGTACTAAGTGCCCATTATGTGTGGTAGTATGGACAAACATAATAGAATATTCTTTATGTTTAGTACTGAGTTCCCATTATGTTTGGTACTATGTGCCAAACATAATAGCTTCCTTTATGTTTGGTACTTAGTGTCCTTTATGTTTGGGTACTAAGTTTCCTTAACATTTGTACTCAAGTACAAAAATACTAGAAACTTAGTACTAAAGTACTGATTTCTATGATGTACTGCTAAGTGTCTATTATGTTTGGTACTTAGTGCCTTTATGTTTGGTACTAAGTTTCTATTGTGTATACACAAACACGCTCGCACACACGCACAAACACAAAATAGCCACACACACAAAAAAAACCTTACTTTACAAACAAATATACAACACAAACACACACACTAGCAATCAGTCACACTTACACACACACACACAAACAAACACACACACACACACACACACACTCTCACCTCCTCTTGCGGACGTTACAGCGAGGTATCCGTCTTACTCTGCCACCTTCAATGAAATAGTGTCATTAGTGACTGTAGTGATTTGAAGATGCAAAGCTCAAATGTAAGAGCTCTTTCCTGCTTTACTCACATGTGATCACCATGATGCCCACCACAAACAGCACGGCCGCCACGCTCAGACCCCACTTCCTTAGAGATGAGTAATCTGCACGCAAACACACACAAACACACGCTATGCTACTTACGCAGAAAACAAGCTCCGACAAACTTCAGATGCACTTCCGCTTAACCACACGCCGGGCGGTTTATACCAGTGACCTTCCGATTACGGGGCGAACGCCCTGACCGTTACACTACCAACTGCCCCATACTATATATTGCTACTTTATAAATAGGGCAGGTGGATCTATCTATCGCTTAGTACCAAACGTTATAGAGTTTCCTTTATGTTTGGTACCAAGTGTCCATTTATGTTTGGTACTAAGTGCCCATTATGTCTGTTACTGGGTGCCAAACATAAAAGACACTTAGTACCAAAGATTCTAGAATTCCTTTATGTTTGGTACTAAGTATCCTTTATGTTTGGTACTAAGTATCCTTTATGTTTGGTACTATTTGTCCTTTATGTTTGGTGCTAAGTGTGCATTAGGTTTGTTACTGGGTGCCAAACAATTATAGAGTTTTCTTTATGTTTGGTTCTAAGTGCTTATTATGTTTGGTACTAAGTGTCCATTATGTCTGTTACTGAGTGCCAAACATAATAGAATTTTCTTTATGTTTGGTACTAAGTGTGCCATTATATCTGTTACTGAATGCCAAACATAAAAGACACTTAGTACCAAACATTCTAGAATTCCTTTATGTTTGGTACTAAGTATCCTTTATGTGTGGTACTATTTGTCCTTTATGTTTGGTATTAAGTGTGCATTATGTTTGTTACTCGGTGCCAGACATTATAGAGTTTTCTTTATGTTTGGTTCTAAGTGCCCATTATGTCTGTTACTGGGTGCCAAACATAAAAGACACTTAGTACCAAACATTATAGAATTCCTTTATGTTTGGTACAAAGCATCCTTTATGTTTGGTACTATTTGTCCTTTATGTTTGATACTATTTGTCCTTTAAGTTTGGTACTAAGCGTGCATTATGTCTGTTACTAGGTATCAAACCTAAGAGATTTTTTTTCATGTTTGGTACTAAGTGGCCTTTATGTTTGTTACTGGGTGCCAAACATAATAGACACTTAGTACCAAACAATATAGAATTTCATTTATGCTTGGTACTAAGTGTCCACGTTTATGGGCCACGTCATAAACCCACTGCTCCTTCACGGATGCTTCACGGTCCCTTTTCGTTGTGGTGCAGTGTGTTATGTGCTGTGTTCACAGCATTTCACCCGTCAGTGGTTGGCGTGTTTGGTTGAGTATTAACACTATTAACAACGCTACACTCTGACCTCGAAGACATTTCTTAGGTACTTTTCTACTCCACATTTTGACAGTTGTTACTTGTTCCGTCTTTCCGATGCTGAAAGTCTGATAGCGCCACCTGCAGGCTTTTAGGGAAGTGATTCTTAAAAATTACCTGTAAAGACTAACATTTTTTACATTCACGCTCTTATCCAGAGCAACTTCTACTTCCTAATTTCACAGAGAGTCTCCTTGAGAGCAACTTGGTGTCAAGGGTCTTGCTCAGGGAACCAGTGACGGTAGTTTTCTTTATGTTTGCTTCTAAGTGCTTATTATGTTTGGTACTAAGTGTCCATTGTGTTTGTTACTGGGTGCCAAACATAATACAGTTTTCTTTATGTTTGGTACTAAGTGTGCATTAGGTTTGTTACTGGGTGCCAAACAATTATAGAGCTTTCTTTATGTTTGGTTCTAAGTGCTTATTATGTTTGGTACTAAGTGTCCATTATGTTTGTTACTGGGTGCCAAACATAATACAGTTTTCTTTATGTTTGGTACTAAGTGCCCATTATGTCTGTTACTGGGTGCCAAACATAAAAGACACTTAGTACCAAACATTCTAGAATTCCTTTATGTTTGGTACTAAGTATCCTTTATATTTGGTACTATTTGTCCTTTATGTCTGGTACTAAGTGTCCATTATGTCTGTTACTGAGTGCTAAACATAATAGAATTTTCTTTATGTTTGGTACTAAGTGCCCATTATGTCTGCTACTGGGTGTCAAACCTAAGAGAGTTTTTTTAATGTTTGGTACTAAGTGCCCATTATGTTTTTTACAAAATGCCCATTATGTATGTTACTGGGTGCCAAACATAATAGACACTTAGTACCAAACAATATAGAATTTCATTTATGCTTGGTACTAAGGCCTCGTTCACACGGACGTCTGAACCAGGCGTTTTATCCTGGCGTTCGTGGCACCAGGTGAGCGCCGACTGAACGCCGACCGTTTTTCTGCTCATTGGAGCAAATCAAAGCGTCCACACGGGCGTTCAGCACCGGCCGCCGTTCGGCCGGCTGCGCGTTCGGGTGGCGTCAAATAAACGCTGCATGCAACGTTTTCTCGGCGTCAAAATCCCGACGAACGCGAGGAACACAATGCTATTGCGAACACCAGTGAAACGCCAATCGAACGCAGCTACAAAACGCAGCAAAAACACGTATGGCGTTCAGAGGGCGTTCATTTCGAACGTCCCTGTGGACGAGGCCTAAGTGTCCACGTTTATGGGCCTATGGACTTTATGGACTCTCAGGGAGAGTCTCCTTGAGAGCAACTTGGTGTTAAGGGTCTTGCTCAGGGAACCAGTGATGGTAGTGCTGAAGGTTGGATTCGAATCCAAGACCATCACTGGATCACCGCTAGACCACCACCAGTAAATTCAGAAATTCAGATCAAGATCGATTTTAGCTACATAGCATTTTTTAAACCTTTTGTAGCTCTTGTCAAGTTGGTCAATGCAAACTAATCAACTTACCATAATCGAGGGACTCGTGGTGATGCTTTTCTGGAAACAAGAAATTAAATGTCGTTAACAACTTAATCATTCAAATTCTTCACATCATTATTGGAAACATATAAGAAAGATGTGTGTGTGTACTGTATATATGTGTGCGGTTGAATTCTACCCACTCAAACCCACTCTACACGACTGCTTTGCGGGGAACTTATCTATCCACTGGGCCATAAATACAATTTACTTGATTCTGAACCTGAGATTTCCACCTCTGCTGCTTCCCCCACGCAAACGTGCTTCCGAAACCCGTTAAAAAAACTTTTTTGATAATATCAGAAAAAGTCCACTTTTCCAGATTCGTTTCCCTGTGAAAACGACGTATTTTCCTCGTCTTTTCTTTTCCAGAAAAAGGGTCTACGCTCACAATAATAAAACGACGGAGAGCAAAACCTTATTAGAATCCATGCTTGGGTAGTCAGAGCTCCCCCTTATCTCCGTCATATGCAAACGTCCATAATTACTTCTAATTAAATTCCAGGTGCACTCCTATTCTCTCTGACCCGTCTTTCAAATTGAATTTTTTGAGCGTTTCAGTGGTGCGTCTCTCTCTCTCTCACGCTTTCTCTCTCTACGGATAGCCTCTCGCTTTAATGACACTTCATAAAGCGTATCGCTTCGCCACAACGACCCTCAGCAATCCGGCGGAAATTCCGCCTATCTCCGGCGCGCTCTTTATACGAAGAGGGTTGAACATTTTTCTAATTACCTCCTAATTAGTTTCTGAGTTATGCGTGCCCTTGATATGAATTGCGCTACGCGAGAGTTACGTCGTGACAGACGACTGCCTCCTTTCTCCCTCAGGAGGGCATTTGGTGAAAGCTTTCACCGAAACAGACAAAGCCTTAAGGCTCCATATCCTTGAGTAATTATAGATGAGTTGACCGCATATATTAGCAGGCGGACTTGGTGCCGGGTTTGAAAAGTGAGGCCGAAATGTCTCTCGCCCTCTAGAGGAAGTTTGCAGTAAACGTTTTAGACATAACTACAGTGAACAGAGCAATGTCCCATCTGTAATTTTATTCCGCATGTCAAAAAATGGTTTCATAACAATTATATCTGGTTTTCAAACCAAAAATAATCGATAATTTCAAAGTGTTGCAATCTGCAAAAAAACACCAAAACAAAAACAAAAGACCAAGAGGTTCTCGATTCAACTCCTAGCATAGAATTACCACCATTGGTGGACTTGCTCAAAGCGCCCAGGCAAAGATCTTGGTTCTAGACTCAAATCCTAGATATGAGGTTCTAGGTTCAAATCCTCCAACATTGGTGATCTTGATCAGGGTTCATTGGCAAGGATCTTGGTTCGAGGTTAAATACTACTTATAGACCAAGAGGTTCTAGGTTCAAATCCCACCTCCAGGACCACTACCACTGGTGGTCTTGCTCAGGATTTATAGGCAAGGTACTTGGTTCAAGGTTCAAATCCTACCAATTGACAAAAAGGTTCTGGATTCAAAACTGCCACCACTGGTGGTCATGCTCCAGGCTCATCGGTAAGGACATTTAAGGTTCAAATCCAACATTGGTGGTCTTGCTCAGGGTTCATAGGTAAGGATCTTGGTTCTAGGTTCAAATCCTACCTATGAACCATCAGGCTCTAGGTCCAAATCCTACCCTAGCACTACCACCATTGGTGGTCTTTGATCAGGGTGCATAGGCAAGGATCTAAGTTCTAGATCTAAGTTCTGATAGTCCTGGAAGTGGGATTTGAACCTACAACCTTTTGGTACATTACCACTAGGCCACCGTATGTTTCCCCCATTGAATATTTAACAGTTTTACACACATTTTGTAAATATAAAAGTGCCAATGAGACAATTACCAGGACTATTTTTAGTCTCGGCGCTCTGATTCTTGCTTGTCGGTTTTGTAGCGTTGGTGCTAGCTGAGCTAGTCATCGTTTTTGGCTTTGTTGCTGAGGTTGTTGTTTGAGTTGCAGCAGTTGTGTTACCATCAGCCTGTGGTGTTCTGGTATCGAAAGTGGTGGTGTTAGATTTGGCTTCGTCGAGTTCAGCTGTGCTGTTTAGTTTAGTGGATTTTAGTCCATCTAGAAGCAAGATGACAGAAAGCACTTTAAAAATACTGTTTGAATGCCAGAAAACACAAAAAAACAGGGTCAGAAATCAGAGTAATCTTACATACTTTTTAAATTTCCGACACTTAAAATGTAACTAGACATAACCTTATAATTAGAAATATTTTGGGGACACAAGATTCATTTTCCAGTTTGTGATAGTTTAAGTTACCTGGAACTGACTTGGTGGTGACAAAATCCGAAAAAGTTTGGACTTCAGATGTTGCATTTGCAGCTTCATGACCTATGAAAACAGGATTTGATACATAAATGGCATAAGTTTCTTCACGATACAATATTAAATCGATTCAATGGACAACAATTTGATGTCTGATTCAATTCCTGAACCATCAATGCATTGGGCTCACTGATCATTGAATCAATATACTGAAGGTTAATCAATGCTTCATTACGTCCCTAGTTGATACGTAAAGCGGAGCTAGAACAAAACAAAGATACTTAAAACTCATTACCGACTAAACAACCATTCAATTTTTTATAATTTCCGAAAATAAAAGCAGTGTAAGTGTTTAGAGATTGTCCCATTTTACAGCAAACTACTGGAGACACAGTGCACAGAAACTGTGACGAAGAGTGGAATAAACACGCTGTGATTATGCGTTATGAATAAAAGAGGCTATTCATGAAGACGGAGTGGGTCTAGCACTCGGAGTACAATAATACAGTGTGTAATCTGCGGCGCATGCGAGCTTTGGGTATAAATAAAGTCACGTTCTGGGAGCAGACGAATGCAAATGTATGTGATGGTGACATAATAATAGTGTTGTGATGTAGAGGCTTTGTCCTCTGTCGTGAAAAGGGCTTTTTCAGGGTCCTGGGTGCTGTACAAGACAAGGTTTTACACAAAACAGATGGTCGCAAAATTTCGCAGTATATTCAACTGCTTTTTATTTAACTTCTTTCCCAAACCTAAAATTACTAGAGCAAGAACATGGGCTTTAACGTCTGATAGAGTTTCACCAACGACTCATGATTGCAGGTTTAAGAGAGTGATTATTTGGCAATGTGAACAACAACATGTGACCTCTGCATCTGACCCATCCATATAGGAGCACTGGGAAGCTTGGAGAGCATTATTTGGGGACGGTACCTTGCTCATGAGTCCCTCAGTGGTACCTTTATCGGTCTGGGATTCGAATTGGTGAACTTCCGATCATGGGACGACTCTGTACGACTTCCAGACCTGACAGAATTTGGGGCATTTTTCGAAACGTTTGTTTTCAGTCTTATTATATTGTTTATGTAGAAGTGAGCCATGTTGTTGTGTTCAGGACGTCCTGCACTACTCAGATTTGTCATAGTTTGATGTGTAAAGGCTGGCACTGTCTTGAAATTGGCCTGCGCCTGTAGAAATGTTCACTTTTTTTTTTTTAGCTTTATGTAGTATAAAAATGCCGAAACTGTAGATGTAACCACTACAAACAGTAAGAACAGTGTCTGTTTTATTGGCTTGAGGAGTTTTTATTATGCTGAGACATTCTATGGCTTAATACTGTGAAGCAAAATAAGGTTAGTGACAGACGGAAACACTACTTTATCAATTTGGCATTCATCTGGATACAGAACAAAATGATTTGATAACATTTCTCTCACATTAGAAACTGGGGACAAATCTGAATTGAAAATGAAGAGATACTAAAGTTTTGGATAATTTTGGGGTGATCTGGACTCATTTTGGCCTATAAAAAGAGCTGGATATGAACGTTTTTGCGCTTAATGGCCTTCCATAGCGCTAACGCGCATTTACATCGCAAATAATGTCATTTATGCGTTTTTACGCAATTCAGTTTTCAGTTTTCGTGCACGGAAATACTCATAAATACTTTCCCATGAATGTAATGTCTGTTATGTTTTCTGATTCGGATGGTATGTGTGAGGTTTCTGTAAGTTATGTGTGCGTCAAATTCCCTATGAGATTAGGCCTTGTCGAGGCAAAGGCAAGCTCTGAGTCTGTGCTCAAACGTATTGCAGACGTAATTTATGCTCGTGAATTTACTGGGAGCTGCTGCTAAGGGTTTTTTTTTTTCTCTGTGCTCCAGCTTTTCTCAGAAGCAATAACGCTCGAGAGTCGTCTTTTCCTCTGCAGTTGAAGAAAGTAAAGCAGAGGTGTGATGTGACCTGAAAGAACTAAATTCCAAAGAAAGAGAGAGTGAAAACAACAGAAGGGTGGAAGATGACTCACCTCTGATCAAGAACAGCACAAAAAGTACAGTTCCTCCCCACAGTGTCTGCAAAATCAGGTCAGAGTTAGACGCCTCCAAATCACCTCATACTCCAACACATTTTTTCACGATTTGAAACTTTTTTTCCCAGTTAATTACATTTACAATGTCCAGCTAATTGCCGTGCAGCGTTGGTAACAGATGTGAAAGCTTTTGTCTTTCGTGTAATTCATTTCGTCTTTTATTTTACTAGTCCCTGCTGTTCAGGAGCTGGTTTGGCAGAGGAAGCGAAAATCAGTCGCATTGTTTTTACGTTTGATGAGAATGAAGAGAACGGATTTGGACTTTTAAAAGGTCCTACAGCAAGTCGTAGGGTGTTTTCACATATAGTCCTCTTTAAAGGAACTGAAGTCAGGCCTCTAGAAGTGGTCCAAAAAGTGGACCAACAGAAAGGGGACTCAGATCTTCTTATGTTCACACTGTGTGTTCATTTGAAAGGGGACTTAGTTCTCTTTCTGGTCCACTTCAGCTCAGATGGGGCCTCAGTCCTTTTTCCTGTTCATATCTAATTCTTATGGAGCTCTTAGACCTTTACTGCTTGGCATTCTGGGTAGTTTTCACTTCGAACAGAAACTGTCGAAGCGAACCAGGAGCGCTTTGCGTTCATAAGGCGCGAGTTAAACGAACCGGACTGAGACCACCTCCCGATGTGGTGTCAGTTCGTTTCGTTTTAGAAGTGGTCTGAGTTCTTTTGACGTGTTCACATATACGTAAAAAATGCTGACTAACTGATCCGAGGGTGTTTTCACACTTGGTCCGTGTCAGCCCTCAACGCGAAACCACACGAAATGTGACCTCTGCATTTAACAGGGGCAGTGGGCAGCTAACAAGAGCCTAAGAGCAGTACTTGGGGACGGTACCTTTGTCATGAGTACCTCAGTGGTAACTTTACCAGCCCTGGATTCAAACCTGCGAGCTTCTGATCACGGGGCGAACACCCTACCGTTACGCCCTCAACGTAATATGAAATATGAAGAAATATGGAGAGAGAGAGAGCGAGAGAGCGAGAAAGAGCGAGAGAGGGAAACGGTGAGAGAGTGAGAGAAAAAGAGACATTTATGTGCAAACTTACAGGTAAATACATGTACATGTCTACTCAGCAACACATAACACACTGGTCTACTACATCAAGTGTTGTGACTTCAGCTTTGTAGAGGAAACCGATGACGTCTCTTGGTGTGTTTTCAGTTGTTCTAATTTCCTGAGGCCCCGAATGTCAACGCGACACATCCCACTTCCACAAGTGAAAGTAGAAATTATGGTTTGCACGAGCAACTAGTGCGAGAGACAAATTTCTCCTGATAAGAACGTGCAGAGAATATTCTGCTCAATAACGCTAATGCAGCTGACTTTTTTGCTGCGTGAATTTTGGGTTGGTGAAAAGCGTAAGCCATAAGAAACGAAATGCTACAGAAGGAAACACTGTCTTCCTCTAATTTACTTTCTGTTCCTGTTTCTGAGCGGAATTCGATCAGCCATATGTCATTCATTAAATGAGGTCACAAGTCACACCGCGTCACCTGTTAGTACGGCGTGTGAAATAGCATAACAGCAACACAATGCGTCTCTAATTTCTAAATCTGTGTGAGTAAATTGTAGTAAATTAATACATACATTATATAAATTTACACACCAGAGGTCCTCGATTAAATACGGGCATGTAGAACATATGGTGAGGTGAGAGGGAGGGAGAGAGAGAGAGAGAGAGAGGGTAAAAAGAGAGCATGTGTAAGAGAGAGAATTAGAGAAAGAGAAAGATGGAATGAGAGAGGGTGGGAAGAAATAAAGATGAGGGGCTAGAGAGAGAGAGAGAGAGAGAGAGAGAGAGAGAGAGAGAGAGAGAGAGAGAGAGTAAAAAGAAAGAATGTGGAAGAGAGAGAATTAGAGAAAGATGGAATGAGAGAGGGTCGGAAGAAATAAAGATGAGAGGCTAGAGAGAGGGGGGGATAAAAAGAGAGATTGTGGAAGAGAGAGAATGAGAGAAAGATGGAATGAGAGAGGGTGGGAAGAAATAAAGATGAGGGGCTAGAGAGAGAGAGAGAGAGAGGGAGAGAGAGAGAGAGAGAGAGAGATGAAGTGAGGTGAAGTAAGAAAGACACAAAAAGACAGAGAGAGAAATGTGAAAAGAGAGGAAAAGAGAGATGGAGCGAGGGGGAGATAGAGGTCAGGTAATCTAAAGACAGAAAGACGGAGAGACAAAAAAAAGAAAGAAAGAAAAGAAAGAAAGAAAGAAAGAGAAATATGGACAGACAGAGAGAGAGAGAGTGGTGGGGAAGAGAAGGGATGAGAGAAGAGAGGAAAAGATAGAAAGATGGTGGGATGTAGGAATAGAGTGAGATGGAGAGAGGAATGTGAACGGAGAGGAAGAGAGAGATGGAGAGAGGGGGAGATAGAGGTGAAGTAATGGAAAGAGAGAAAGATTGAGAGACAAAAAGAGAGATAAATGGAGAGAGAGAGAGAGAGATTAGTTTCCTTCATCGGTATGTGTCTCAGTTTATCCCGAATGCACTTTGTCACGATCATTAATCAAGTAAGTATTGACTCATGCTAATAGACCCCATAAGCTTACATTAACTGTTAGCAACATTAGCATCGCAAAATCAGCTTCAGGCCTGGTGTTCGTTTAATTTCAGTAAATTCAGCTGGATTTTTAAGTTGACGACAGATGCTTTGACCTAGCAGCACATGGTCAGGACAACGAGGATGTAGGCCACGTTCAACTACAAAACCACGTGGCATTAGCATTCTGTAACGTTCACTCTCCAACTCTCCAAAAATCGTTGGCATGAACGACAGCAGGAAGGGAGTAAAAATGTGCTGCTTACCTGAGACTTGATCATGATCATTGCTGCCGTTGGAGATTAAATTCTCAGCATCCGACAAGATGAATGAGAAGAAAATCGAGCCGTTACTTGATCACGCCCTTTTTCACTTCCTTTTCCCCCTTGCTTCACACTCTTTTTCTCTCTCTCTCTCTCTCTCTCTCTCTCACTCTCTTTCTCAATCCCGTGTCAGTTTGTCGCTCGCTTGAATGTTCTCTGTGTTCAGCCCACCAGCCTCTTTCTCTCTACCAGCTTTTGTTTGTCAGCTCTTTCTCTCTTTTTTTGTTTTTGCTCGTGTCGTATATCAGTACCGATTCCATTTGGATTTCTCAATAAAATTACTGAATCCATTAGATGTCGTCCACCAAACTGACAAAGCGGATCGAGCGCAAAAAAAGTGGGGGGCATTTGTTTTAAAGCTAATTTTAAAGTTAAGTTTAGCTATAAAAAGCGTTCAATTTCTAATTCAAAGTTGTTCAATGTTTACACGGTTTTTCCAACTTCTCCTCGATCGGGCGCAGTTGGTAGCATAACGGTTCGAGAGCTGGCTGTGGCAATCGTGTGCATTTTGCCATAGGCCAAAAAGCGCAGCGATCGGCCTATAATTAGCGCTATAGCGAAGGACAACGTGTTTTGAGCTCTAACTCTCAAACCGTGCGGCCTAGAGTGAAGATTCCTGCTTTAGCTGATTCTTCGACTTAAGCCAAACAACTAATTGGGACTATGGACTTCCCATTTTGAGATTTTGAGCTAATTTGTATAATATGCTAAACAAACACAACTCCTGCTAGGCTGATTAATGCAAGTGAGGTGTCAAATGAATCTGAGGACTTCGGTCCGAGATTCAGTTGACGAGATTAAGTCATGTCCAATAAAAACACAGTTGCATGCGTTCAGTTTGCCACAGGAGAGTAAAACTCTAGCCTAGGCTAATATTAATGCTAACACATCTACACTTTTTATCTGAAGTTTCCCTTTCGAGTTGCTGATCCTGTTCACTTTTCTGGGGTGTGTTTCCCAAAAGCAAAGTTGCTAACTACGTTAGCAAGTAACATAGCATACATTAGCAACTAACTTAGTGTTGCAGCTATGCTATTAGAAAACGCACCCCTGTTCGGCTAACAAGAGTCGTTCGTTTTTAGCAATATCAACCAGCCAATTTAGCATCACCACTTGATACACGACGCTTAATGCGGAATTTCACGTATAACACGACAGTAACAACACATCTATCGACTACAACAACACTGTTATGTACACAGCTGACCAAGTTAGCCACAACCAACTAAGTGCCAAAAAATGTAAAAATAGACTGGATATAGAATTCTTTTCATACTAGAACTGTTTCTAACCTCCTGCACATCCAGTGTAAAAGTGTAAAAGTCAATTTCCACATTGTAGAGTAATACTGCATCAGAAACTGAAAACAACTATCTACCTCCATTTCTAATTCTAGTTCTAAGTTATGTTTAATATTAAATTGGCTAGTATAAATGTATGTACAATACTTTATTTATTATTGTTTATTCCATTGTGCCTTAATTGTTCTTTGTTCCTTTTCCTACTGTTAAAACTGGAGCCATTCGTCTAGAGTCTCTATGTATCTGCACAGTATATGTAGAGATGACAATAAAAGTTACTGACTTTTGTAAGAAAAAAAAAAATCTGAGCATTTATATTGAGCTGCCATCTTGGATTCTGTGCTGATGTCACGATAGAGCTTTTTTTGCAATTTTGTTTAGCTGATTTTGACTTCTGATTCACTGACTACTTTCTCAGATGCTTACTGCATCAGCTGCTTTGGTGCTGTAACTTTTGCTTGGACCCCCTCATTGTTATGTGGCTTTAATAATATGTAATAATAATAATAATAATAATAATATGTGTAATAATAATAATAGTGTGTGTGTGTGTGTGATATTATTATTATTTTCATCTATTAATGTTATTTATTATTATTATTATTAGTAGTGTTATTATACTGCTAATTGTATTATTATTATTATTATTGTGTGTGTGTGTGTGTGTGCTTCTCCCATTTTCCAGATTAATTTCTTAGATCCTTTGTGACATTTTGTTTTCATATAGATACTTTTTTTTTTAAAGATATTGTTTAGATGATGTCTTTGTCTGACTTTTTACCTCTTCCTTGTGGAAACTGAAAGAGGTAGATCCAGGTGCAGAAATTAAACCAAAAACACGAACGCTTCTAGTTCCTCTTTTAATGGTCATTTTTCAAACATGTCACGATAAACAATAGCAGAGATGCTTTAAAAACACACACACAACAGCAGGGAATGTTCACAATAGCATGACCCCTAAGCCACTAAATCCCCAGCAGGAATGAAGACTAGGTCCTCAGGGACAGTGATCACAAACAAGGCCCAGGCTTTACAGCAGATGCAGTATTTTTTATTATTTTATTTTATTTTTTTCTAACCGAGGTGCCACTTGGGAGCACCTCTACTTATAAAAACCCATGCAGTTTCAGAAATCTTGTTCTCAGGAGAACTGTCGAATTCCAGTCTGAAGCCGAGAATCCTCCAAAGATCTGCTCGGTGAGTTTCATGTGGTCAGTCTTTTCCAAAATGTAAATATTAATAAAATAAATGTTTTTTAAATAAATAAATGAATAAATAAATAAGCACCTCTTAAAATTGCATATTCTTATAATTTGAGACCATTTTATGTTTTAAAATAGCTGGGAAATCATTTCTGTGGAAATATTTAATATATATGTACATTTAGACTTTTACTGGATTTGTAAATAAAATTGCACATATAAATGCACATATTAGTACATACTGGAAATTAGTATGCAAATATTCTAACATTGAAGCCATAACATGCACTAAAAATATAGACAAATTAAATTTAATTTGTATTATATAAACATGAATTTATCTACTATATGTATATTTTGCAAACAACAAAATTAAACATTAAAGTCCAGTGATTGGCGTGAAATTTGATCTAAATGTTTGTGCATGTTTTGAATCATTTATTGGAAAAAGATTTAACAACAGAGCCCTACAATTTGTGGAAATTATTCAAAAAAATGAGTCCAGCATGCACTTTGCATTTAGATCCACATTTTTATTTCAATACAATGAACCATCGATCTCGATGTTCTTAGACTGGATCCATACCATGTATTAAATTGTTTTGATAAATTAATCAGGTAATAGTTTAATAGTCGCGTTCAACCTAATTAATTTTATGTCATTCAATTTTTTCCACTTTTATTGAAATTCAGTCTTGTACAGCAGACAGTTATGAGAACCTGGTAGGTTTCGGGCCTGGAGCAGAAGCAGCAGCAGCAGCTCTCGAGGTGTGAAGGCCGGAGTGTTTGCCCTTGAAGTTCAACTCACCTTTGAAGCAAAACAAACCAAAGCCAAAAGAAGGTTGGAACAGGAATGTGTGTACCGCGGTGAGAATGTGCAGCGGTACCCGCAGTCCCAGAACCACCTCAAGCTCACGGAAGAGTCAGTCTCTTCGAGTCTTTGTACAGCTCTGAATATCCTGCATTGTGGTGTGTGAGTAGCATAACTTGTGTGTGTGTGTGACAGAGGCTGTGTTGTGCTTATACAATACACATATGTATATTTTCAAAAAAAATGATTTTCAGCTCACATTTACAGTATATCAAGAGTTAATTTGTAAAAATAATTTTTTTTTATATATTGTATCTATACCATCTCAAAGTACCGGTGTAACTATGACGAAAGCAAATGTTATGTGCAGCTTTTCTTTTCATTCATATTTATAGATTTATTATCCTGGGGGTAAAACATGGATTGTGATCACCCTGGAAATATATTAGAGTTAAATTAAAAAGAGGATTTCACAACATAAGAAAAGTAAGACAGGTAAGGCATAACACTCTCAAATACAAGTTTCTAAAAGCACATAATAATTTGATATATAGAAATGCAAAATTGAAAAAGCTATTCAGCTTTCAGAGCCATATCCACAGTACAGCCAGATTTAACGGGGGAGGCCGATTCTGGCAGTATGTTGCCGAAAAAAGGAATCCCCTTTTGCATTTCTGTACATCAAATTATTATGTGCTTTGGCTATAACTCTTCAAAAAGTGCACTACACCGCTCTGCTTCGGTTCGCTTTGTTGTCAGGGGACCTAAGACTTCACATAGACTTTTTGAGCTTTACAGATAACAGCATTTTTGAACCCGACACAGGAATGCATCCAAACAGGAAAATTACGAACAGCCTCGTGGATAAACTACACACTCTATGCAAAGCAGTTCAGTCATACAGACTTGATGTTGTGATTCTAATTCTTTTAAACACTTAACATTTGTTAAAATTGATACGGCGTTATATACCTGAGCACCGTCCCAAGAACTGCTCCCGTTGGCGTTGCCAAACTGCCACTTTGGCTATATTCACTGGTCTCACGATTAAATTCGATTACGATTATCATCAGCGATTGATTCAATATCTCGATGCATCGCGATGCATTCAAAATCAATTGCAAATTACTTAACATTACGCAGATTGGGCATGGATCATAGATTGGGCAGCCATAGTTGCTACTGAATTTTTATGCCACAGCCAGAAAATCACCAAGCAATGTCACTATGATACAATCCAGGGGTTTTCAACTGGTTCTGTCCCAGGACCACCACTCAGACTAAGTGTTGGAGGAGTATTTTTTTGTATTACTTTTTTAGATATTTGCATTAAATTCATTATTCATAAAGATCAAAGTCAAAGTAAACTGCCACCTCTACTATATACTGTACAGATACAGAGAAGGCAGGCAAACGTGGCTCCAGTTTACACAGTGTTCAGCAAGAAAGCGGAAGAAAAGAACAAATAGGGCACATAAGACAAAAGTGATATATCAATAGAAGATACCAACCATACATTTTAAACTAGAAATGGAGTCTTAAATATAAACTTAAAACTTGTACTAGAAATAGAAGTAAAAAGAGAATTTAGATGCAGTTAGGGCTGCAACAAACGACTATTTTTGTAGTCGAGTAATCTATCGATTATTTTATGGGTGTCAATGTCGGATAAAAAAAAATGTAAATGAAAATGACAATACATTTGTTATTAGAGCTTATTCTAGTGTGAGTAAAGTTACTCATATCGCTTTATGTTGTTGTATTCAATTGAAAATGAAGAAACATGAAGTTCAAAAGATCGTACCCAAGACAATTTGTGTCAAATGAGTTGCTTTTGGCCTTTCTGAAAGAGAACTGCATTTCCCACAATCCCCTGCGCCTTGGAGCCGCATCACAATAAACGGTTCAGCGCGTTGCGGAACGAACTATGAAAAAAATAGTTCTTAATAAAATCTTAATAAATCTTAATAAATGGCTGTATTGTGAGTGGAACGCTGGTTGATGTGGTTATTTATCAGCTAAATTACGCGTTTTGTCCGTAATAAGGGGGCGTTTGATGGAAACAAGGCGTTTTAGCGAGTAATAGCACTTACAAACAGCGTCGTTTATCTAAAATGTCATTTATCGCGTTTTCATGAATTTGCTTCTGTTTTGTGCAGATATCTCACAAATCGTTCGCCTAGAGGATCTATTCTGCATGATCGCGCCACTGAAAATATTGTGCATCATTAATAAGCGTCTGTGCTGTAGCCATTTAAATGACTTAAACGAAGCGATTCTAGAAAACTTGCCTCGACCTTTTTGTAATCGAATTATTCGAGTTATTCGGATAATCGTTTCAGCTCTAGATGCAGTATTAACCTACAAAGTAAATTAACCTTTACACTAGCATGTGTGCAAGGGTTAATAACAGTTTCAATAGAAAAATTTATATCCAGTCTATTAATAAAACAGTATCTCTTAAAAGAGTCTGACTAACATTGAAGTTTGTGCAGATATTATAACAGCAGTGGAGAACTAGAGTCTGTGCAATACTTTTCAATAATTTGTGCAGATACGGTTAGTTAGAAGGTAACCAGTGATATATACATTCAATGTTCAAAATATGCCCAAATCAGTTAGAAATGTTTTGCAAAATAAAAAAATGAATCATTTTTATAAATTGAGTTCAGTAGTAAAGGGGGACTGCATGTCACAAGCCACCTGCAATGCATACCAGACCGCTAAAGTCAGCGGATCGCGGTTGAAAACCTCCGTTAAATCGATTATGGTCTGCCATTGCATCGATGCAGAATCGTCCATATCTGCATCGCGATGCATCGATTATGTGATTAATTTCAACACTAGTGATGGCCGATTCGCGAGCGAATCCTTCTTTAACTTCGTTTTTTTTTTAGTGAGAGCGGGTGAACCGATTACCGTAAGTCTGAGCGAATCGATTTTTAAATGATTTAAAACGTTTTGAAAACTGATCTTTGGCTATTCAACATCCAGCATCTCCAGCGATTTGGTTTATTTATGTTCCGTCTCGCTTGTCTTATCACTTTTATGTTCATTCTTAAAAAAATAAATAAAAAAAACCTTTTCGTTCATTCTTTTTGTTAGTACTTACATTAAATCACTTTAGTTAAGTAGACTTCCTTCTGGTGCCGAGAACACCCGAGCGACCAGCCTGATTAAATGGTAAGAGACTATATATTTATTATTGTGAGTAGTCAAGCTGAACATTTTATTTGAACATAGCGCCATTTTTCAGTCAAATAGCGTAGCATTGAGGCGCTAGATTGTTATTATCTGATCCCATGATTACGTTGGAGTCATAAGTCAGGCGCCAAAAAAGGCGGAAAAAGTCAGTCACAGAATCGATTTTAGAATCGATTCATTACATGAATGGATTAGAAAGAATCGAATCAGTTCGAATTGGGTGAAACTTCCGTCACTAATCTGGATAATGCAGGGGTTTTTCAAAGTGTTAGAGCCCCTCGCCCTAGTGAGAATAGATGCATGACAGGTGGGGAGTCTGCGACAAACAATAAAGGATTTGCCTTTTCTGCCTGTCTTTATTGCTGATGGGAGTAATTTTGGAGTTATTTTTCAGTAGCATTAATCTAACTAATTACTTTTTACATCACCGTTACCATTACTCAGAACAAAATGCAGCGCGTTACTATATTTTAGCTTATTGAAGTTGTTTCTCTTAGTCCCAGAAGTTTATTTCTTATCTTTGGTTGGGTGAGTAGAGGGGTGGGACAACCAAATAAGTGGTGATGATTGGCTAAGCAAGAGTAAACCCTCATAGTAAAAGCCAATCGGATGCGTAATGATATCTACATAAACGATCAAGGAAGGGGAAAACAACGCGGAATGGCGAGCCAGAACTCAAATGTAAGCGTTTTTAAACTGGAAATACAGAGCGATTACTCCCCCACCGAGATAACAATAGAGGTTGCCACCTGTCCCACGTTTTCCTTCTTTAATGGTCTGTCACTGTGGGGGAAAAATCGCCTCCGGGACACTGAATATTCTCAAGTCCAGTGTGTTTCCGCATGTCGCCAGTGACGTACTGCTACCTTTTGACTATTAATTACCAGGCTGCCAGGTACTACACTTGTTTCTAAGGAAAATGAGTACCGAAGCCGGCTACCTGTAACCTAACGTTACCTTTATCGCTGTTATGGATATTTCCCATTTTGATGCTGAGAGATACAGCGAAAAGATAGCTATTGATAGTGGCGATCCTTCTGGAGTTCATCGGGCGTTTTCAACTCGAATCGCATCCGCTGACGCACTACCTGACTTTTTCCTTCACAACATTTACATCTACCTGGTACACCAACCCATCATAAACCATATGAAATACATCATCTAAAGGAAGAAAGAACATCTTTTTATGCAAAAAGGAAAGGTAAATCCAAGTTCTTTTAGTCAACTTTAATGAACTGTTGTTAAGCGCATCAAATAGTGATGGGTCGTTCTTGAACGATTCGTTCATTTGAACGAATCTGTAATGCTGACTCCAGGAAAGACGAGAGTCGTCTCGTGGGAAGTGATTAGTTCAATGCGCATACTCATTTGCGCTTCTAGTTTCTGTATTTGAATTATTGGTGCGTTCGACATAGGCTTAGGTCTTAATATGCAGCTGACGTGACGTAGCACGAGATCTTACAGCAACTGCAGGGCGGAGAACAAATGACCAAACCTAAGCCGGACAACTGTGCAGCTCGTAGTCTTGTGAGATCTGCAGTGGCCGAGCTCGTGAACTGGCGTTCCTGTGTTCTTGCATGAAAGAATCTGAGGGAGATCAGCAAAGGCAAATTAAAACATAAAAAATATATGCGTCACATTATTTTTATAATCTGATACTTATAGTCTCCTTTGGTTTTCTGAACAGGGCAGAATAAATCTTAAAACAACTCTTTACTGCAGGCTACATTTTAATGTCAGATGTTTTTCAAATACATAAGAAAGAAATTGATTTTAGCCTAGATGAATAAAAGCAACCTGCGAGGGAGGGTAGCTGACAGCATATTGTCCACCATTTTTTACATCCTTTTTCTACATTGAGCTGACAGTACAGTTCAGCAGAAAGTCTAACCTGTTGTGCTAGAATGGCACAGAACTATATATCTGAAAAATCATCTGAGAAGTGTGTGGTGACGACCCAACAAATTGCCTCTGTAAATGTCAGCAAATAAAAAGCTTGTGTGTATTCACCAGTCCTTAACTTTCTGCCTTTTCTTTGGACACACAGTATCAATGTACCCTCAAGTAAGTTATAGTGATTGAAACAGTTTCAGTGCCATGGCTCAGTTTTTGAGCCTTTACTCATCCCAACCATCTACCCATAAACACAACACCTTTTCCACTGCAGGTACACCAGTAGTGAGCAATCTACTCATTAAGGTTAATTTAGGGGAATTCAGCATGCTACTGGTAGAAGACTTAATGGAAACCTGCACAGCAATTTAATTTTGTGTGATTTCATGTCTTTATCTGATAAAGAGATTAGCATATAGGCATTACCCTCAATGTCAGAAGGGTTTGGCAAACTGTTACACATTGTATTTACTCATATATATATTAGGTAATTAACGGATGTTCTAAAATATCAAGCTAGACAGATGACACTCAGTTATATCAAAAGTAATATTTGTGATCATATGTAGGTGATATAGATGTACACTTTCAGAGAAAACATTTTATATCTTTTGTTCTCTTACTTATGAGTATAAGAATAGAATGTAAAATGGAAGGGACACTGCCAGGAGGATGTAAATAAATCTATACAAATATCACCTGCATGCACATTACAACTTTTACAATAAGCAACTCCTCATTCAAACCATTTTCAGTATTTAAAAAAGCTCAAAATATTGTGAATTGTGGCCCTGTATGAAAAGATAGCTGGCAGAAAGAAAAAAAAAATTGTTTTAAGGATTCAAAGTTTATATTGTCATATGTGCAAAGTACAGTGCACAGAGTACTATGCAATTCTTACTTGAATGCTTTCTTTACAGAATAGACGATTTGACAAATAAAGCAGTGCAACATTACAGTAACTAACAATAAAAATACAGCTAACAAAAACTAAAGTGTACTATTAAAGTGGGCATTTCTTTTATTTATTATGTTTCATTGTGTTATTAATTGCATTTATTTTAACTTTATTTTAGCAGGTAAATTGTCTGAAAACCAGTTCTCACTGCTTGACATGACATAATACAAAAACCAAAGTGAAAACATCCAACACCAAAGAGAAAAGAAAATTAAAAACAAATAGATAAACAAAAACCCTTAGTCACTAAGGTGGAACAAGCTCATGAGGAGATTTGTTTTAATGGCTTTGGAGTTTGCTGAAGATTGTAGTGTGCTGTTGTAAATTTTTATATCATTCATAAAAATGGAAAATGGACAAATGTACAGAGGTTTCTGGGGATCTTTCACAAAATGAACATGAGTCATTGAGGGCTTTTTTCTTTCTTGAAATAGCAGGTAACGCATCGGAACTTCCTGGGATACAAACGTCACACAAGCCATGCGCGTCCCTAAATTTCTTCAGCCAATAAGGGCAACGTTGTGTCGTCACGGAGGCGGTTCCCAGCTTGTGCAGCCGGTTGAGAGGTGCTGCAGGATCTGTCTTACGGCGTCTTGCTCTCGCGAGCTTTTTGTACCACGTGACACGATGACGCGTGGTGACGTTTTGCAGCGCCGACTGAAGTCGGACAAAAAAAATCTTACCAAGATGCATTGCGTCGATACCAGAATGCATTGCTTTAAGCCAGCGCTGTAAGCGGCTGCATCAAGTCGAACGCACCCATTGATTCACCTGTTTCGAGTCGTTCGTTCATCACGTGACAGCCCCATAAGCTTAACCTATGCAGTCTGAGCATGGGGCTGTCACGTGATGAACGAACGACTCAAACCCGAAGACTCGAGAGATGAACTAATCAATTCTGTTTCCGGCTCAGACTGCGTTGGTTAGCTAATCGGGCTGTCACGTGATGAACGAACGACTCAAACCCGACTCTTGTCAGATAAGAGGCGAGGTGAGCGAATCATAGACTAAAGACCCAGGGAAACAATGAATTAATATTTTCTGTTTCTTATAGCATTATAGTTTTGTCTTGTTTGTAGTGTGATCAACGTTTGTGTAAGCAGTAGATGTGTTAGGGAGGTAACAGGTAACATTTTAATTATATTTTGCTAAAATGAACGAAATGACTCGAAAAAAGATTCGTTCATTTTGCTGAACGAGACTCAAAGGTCCAAGTCGGTAAAATGATCCGAACTTCCCATCACTACTGTCAAATTGTAGAGCCGGGTCGAGTGGGTAAATTGAGGGATGAGCCATGTAAGAGTGATGCGAAGGCTGTTAGTCTTGAGAAAACAATTTTTGGAATTACAAGAGATGGATGACAAAACAACTTGACAAAAAATATGGGAGCTAATAAACAAAACGCAAAGTAAGCTACACAATGGTAACTTTTGCAGTCAAGAAGCAGGACCCAAAAACGTTTTACGCTGTAATAAAAGACGAAATGAAGATGAGATTAATCAGATTAAATATTAATAAAGAGATTTTGATGAATCAGTTTTAGATTTTTGGTTAAAAAGTGGCATAAAATCTGCTCACCAATTGAGCTGTACAGCATATTTATGAAGAATATTATAAAATGAAAAATGTGGACGGCTTTCTCTATATTGACTGTCCCTTTAATTAGAAAATGATCACTTATTAAGAGAGCACCTTTACCACACAAATAATTTAAGAACCCTTTAATTTACTTCATAAGTTCCATGTCTCACTCACTTTTGCAGCATGATTTTCTGGGGCGAAAATAATTCCAACGCAAGTTTCAGTTTCTTAGAGAGAGCGTCGAGCTTTGTTAGTTGCAATCCCGTAGGCTGCCAGTTTGCAAGTGTGACAAATCTAAAAAAAACTGTCAGTGTAAAAGCGTAATCAGACAGCGACAGAAAGTCGGGTTTGGCATCGCGTCCTTGTTATGTCACCTCGTCACTTTGGAGTCGCGTGGAGGAAGAGGAGGAATCCCGACCTCGACGCCTGTTTTCATGTTTGTTTGTACTCGGGATGGTAAAAAAGGAAAAGAAAAAAAAAGCTGTGATGTGTTGAGGCGTGTTGAATCTGATGAGAGCTGAGCAAGGGCTTGCTGTCATGTTGACATCTGGAAGCGCATGTTCTCGGGCCTGCTTACTTGCAACACTCCCTTACGATTGAAGAAGAAGAAGAAGAAGAAGAAGAAGAAAAGGAGAAGAGATATGCTTATGAGGAATGTCAGGACTTCCCAAATAGATTCCTCTGACTTGAATTGTGATTGCTGTGAAACTACAAACCTAATTACACGGCAATTGCAATCACCTTGTTAATATTTTGGAACGTAACGCGTGCGCAGTAAATACTCTGTGTGAAAGTTGTGTAAACGGGGGGCGCAATAACCTTCAAACAACTGTAATTTCCCCCCCAAGTGCTTAGTTCTCATAGACTTTACTGGGGAAATGTTGACACTGTAACATGGCTACAGACAGCTTGCTCATGAGTACCTCTGTGGGACCTGAGTACCGGTACTGGTACCTGTCCGGAACTTGAACTGGTGAATATTCCCACCACAGGGTCAACTCCTTAACCGTTACACTGCTGACGTGAGCCCCTGATTGAGATGAAGGTGAACTTTGTTAATTTTATTAAGTAATATGACGTTGGAATAGGGAGGCAATAGGGAGGCAGTACCAAACATAAGAGACATAGTACCAAATATAAAGGAAACTTAGTGCCCAAACATTATAGAGACATAGTACCAAATATAAAGGAAATTTAGTATCCAAACATAATAGAGACTTAGTACCAAACATAAAGGAAGCATAGTACCTAACATAATACAGTTCCAAACATAAAGAAAACTTAGTACCAAACATAGAGGAAGCGTAGTACCTAACATAATAGACAGTACCAAACATAAAGAAAACGTAGTACCAAACATAAAGGAAACTTGAACATAAGTCACTTAGAACCAAATATAAAGGAAACTTAGTACCTAACATAGAGGAAGCATAGTACCTAACGTAATAGACAGTACCAAACATAAAGAAAACTTAGTACCAAACATAAAGGAAACTTGAACATAAGACACTTAGAACCAAATATAAAGGAAACTTAGTACCAAACATAGTGGAAGCGTAGTACCTAACATAATAGACAGTACCAAATATAAAGGAAACTTAGTACCAAACATAGTGGAAGCGTAGTACCTAACATAATAGACAGTACCAAATATAAAGGAAACTTAGTACCCAAACATAATAGACACCTAGTACCCCACATAATAGACAATAAGTACTGAACCATAATAGAAATTTAGTATCTTAAATAAAGGAAACTTATTACCCTAAAATAATAGACACTTAGTACCTAACATAAAGGAAACTTAGTACCCAAACATAAGACACTTAATACCTAAAATAAAAGAAACCTAGTACCCGAAAATAATAGACATTTAGTGCCTAACATAAAGGAAACTGAGTATCCAGAAATAATAGACACTTACTACCAAACATAAAGGACACTTAGTACCGAATATAATAGTCAATTAGTACCAAACATAAAGGACACTTAGTATCCAAACATAATAGAGACTTAGTACCAAACATAAAGGAAGTGTAGTGCTTAACATAATAGACAGTTCCAAACATAAAGAAAACTTAGTATCAAACATAAAGGAAACTTAGTACCTAACATAAGACACTTAGAACCAAATATAAAGGAAACTTAGTACCCAAACATAATAATCACGTAGTACCCAGCATAATAGACTCTAAGTACTGAAACATAATAGACATTTAGTACCTATAATAAAGGAAACTTATTACCCTAAAATAATAGACACTTAGTACCTAACATAAAGGAAACGTAGTACCCAAACATAAGACACTTAGTACCTAAAATAAAAGAAACCTAGTACCTGAAAATAACAGACATTTAGTACTTAACATAAACGAAACTTAGTATCCAGAAATAATAGACACTTACTACCAAACATAAAGGACACTTAGTACTGAATATAATAGGTAATTAGTACCAAACATAAAGGACACTTAGTATCCAAACACAATAGAGACTTAGTACCAAACATAAAGGAAGTGTAGTGCCTAACATAATAGACAGTTCCAAACATAAAGAAAACTTAGTACCAAACATAAAGTGTAGTGCCTAACATAATAGACAGTTCCAAACATAAAGAAAACTTAGTACCAAACATAAAGGAAACTTAGTACCTAACATAAGACACTTAGAACCAAATATAAAGGAAACTTAGTACCCAAACATAATAAACACGTAGTACCCAACATAATAGACACTAAGTACCGAAACATAATAGAAATTTAGTACCTAAAATAAAGGAAACTTATTACCACAAAATAATAGATACTTAGTACCTAACATAAAGGAAACTTAGTACCCAAACATACGACACTTAGTACCTAAATTAAAATAAACCTAGTACCCCAAAATAATAGACACTTAGTACCTAACATAAAGGAAACTTAGAATCCAAACATAATAGAGACTTAGTACCAAACATAATAGACACTAAGTACTGAAACATAATAGACATTTAGTACCTAAAATAAAGGAAACTTATTACCCCAAAATAATAGAAACTTAATACCAAACATAAAAAAATCTTAGTACCTAATATAATAGACAGTACCAAACATAAAGGACACTCAGTACCCAAACATAATATAAATCTTAATACCCAACATAATAGACACCTAGGCTAGTATCCAAACTAAAAGACACTTAGTACCAAACATAGACACTTAGTAGCTAGCATAACAGACACATAGTACCTAACATAATAGGCACTTAGTACCCAAGCATATTAAACACTTAGTACCTAACCTTTAAAAACACTATACTAGTCAGTGTCTGATTAAATAAACTATCAAAACGTCATAATAAGACCTTGAACTCGTTGATGAATCCAGTTATGCTGCTTTCAGTGTCGCTGTTGAGACCCCATTAAAAGTCCATTAGAAACCATCAATATTTAAACAGGTCCACTGTACCGTTCACTTGCTGAATTTCCTCTGACAAAAATTTCTCATGTAATATTAACCTTCACGAGCGCCTCTTCTATCAAACATCTGTCATTTCCACAATATTCTCCTCTTGATTTTTGCTCGGAGGCAGTTGATGGGAGCGTGACAGATCGCAACGTTCCACACTAACTATAAATCATTGTTACAGGCACGTATTTTATATTTATGATCCAATAAACTTTAAGACCCATTTTACTTATAACCACGTTAATTGTGTTTTGGACACTTGACCAGCACTAAATGGCAATAAACAGAGAATAGCCATTAGGGGCAGTGTAAAAAGTGCCGTTATTTTTAGTAGCAAACCAGCAATAACTAGAGAATAATATTGAGGTACTGTCTAAAAATCCAGTTCTCTTTTTAAACATGAAACCAGCATGAACAAAAGTATGACCATTAGGGAATGGGTGAAAGATCATGTTTGTTTAAGCATCAAACCATCAATAACTAGAGGATTAGCATTGCGGACTGCTGTGTGAAAAGTTCCGTTCTTTTTAGCATAAAAGCAGCAATAATGAGAAAATGACAGTTAGGGACTGTGTAAAAAGTCTTATTCTTTTTAGCTTCAGACCAACAATAACATTGAATATATTTTTTTCTTTTATATTTGGGATCTAACGTGAATGTGATCGCCATCGACGGGGTGGCGACACCCGAACTAGAGAATAATCGTTAGAGACCGTGTCAAAAATCACTGTTTTTAGCAACAAATTAGCAATAAGTAGAGAATCACCAATAGGGACCGTGTCAAAAATCACTGGTTTTTAGCATCAAATTAGCAATAATAACTAGAGAATCACCATAAGGGGCGGTATCAAAATAACTGTTTTAAAGCATCAAATTAGCAATAACTAGAGAATCACCAATAGGGACCGTGTCAAAAATAACTGTTTTTAGCAACAAATTAGCAATAACTAGAGAATCACCAATAGGGACCGTGTCAAAAATCACTGTTTTTAGCAACAAATTAGCGATAACTAGCGAATCACCACTAGGGACCGTGTCAAAAATCACTGGTTTTTAGCATCAAATTAGCAATAATAACTAGAGAATCACCAGGGGCGTGTATCAAAATAACTGTTTAGGCAACAAATTAGCTTATAACTAGAGAATCACCAATAGGACCGTGGTCAAAAATCACGGTTTTAAAGTAAACAAATTAGCGATAACTAGGAGAATCACCAATAGGACCGTGGCTACAAATCACTGTTTTCTAGCAACAAATTAACAATAATTAGAGAATCAACAATAGGGGTCGTGTCAAAAATCACTGTTTTTAGCAACAAATTAGCGAGCACCAGGAGTAATCACCAATAGACCGCGGTCAAAATCACTGTTTTTAGCAAACAAATTAGCGATAACTAGAGAATCACCAATAGGACCGTGGTCAAAAATCACTGCTTTAGCAACAAATTAGCAATAACTAGAGAATCACCAATAGGACCGTGGTCAGAAATCACTGTTTTAGCAACAAATTAGCTTATAACTAGAGAATCACCAATAGGGACCGTGGTCAAAATCACTGTTTTAGTGCAATAACTAGAGAATCACCAATAGGGACCTGTCAAAATCACTGTTTTTAGTGCAACAAATTAGCGATAACTAGCGAATCACCACTAGGACCGTAAGGTCAAAAATCACTGGTTTTGTGCATCAAATTAGCAATAATAACTAGAGAATCACTAACAGGGACCGCGCTAAAATCAATTGTTTTAGCAAATAAATTAGCGATAACTAGAGAATCACCAACAGGACCGTGGTCAAAATCACTGTTTAGCAACAAATTAGCGAGCAACTAGAGAATCACCATTAGGACCGTGGTCATAAATCATTTTCTAGCAACAAATTAACAATAACTAGAGAATCAACAATAGGGGCCGTGTCAAAAATCACTGTTTTTAGCAACAAATTAGCGATAACTAGAGAATCACCAATAGGGACCGTGTCAAAAATCACTGTTTTTAGCAACAAATTAGCAATAACTAGAGAATCACCAATAGGGACCGTGTCAGAAATCACTGTTTTTAGCAACAAATTAGCGATAACTAGAGAATCACCAATAGGGACCGTGTCAAAAATCACTGTTTTTAGCAATAACTAGAGAATCACCAATAGGGACCGTGTCAAAAATCACTGTTTTCTAGCAACAAATTAACAATAACTAGAGAATCAACAATAGGGGCCGTGTCAAAAATCACTGTTTTTAGCAAAAAATTAACAGTAACTAGACAATCACCAATAGGGACCGTGTCAAAAATGACTTTTTAAGCAGCAAATTAGCAATAACCAGAGAATCACCAATAGGGACCGTGTCAAAAATCACTGTTTTTAAGCAGCAAATTAACAATAACTAGACAATCGCCAATAGGGACCGTGTCAAAAATGACTTTTTAAGCAGCAAATTAACAATAACTAGACAATCACCAATAGGGACCGTGTCAAAAATGACTTTTTAAGCAGCAAATTAGCAATAACTAGACAATCACCAATAGGGACCGTGTCAAAAATCACTGTTTTTAAGCAGCAAATTAGCAATAACTGGAGAATCACCATTAGGGACTGTGTTAAAAAAATCCCATATTTTTTAAAGCATCGAAGCAGCAGTAACTAGATGATGGCCATAAGTGACTGTGTGAAAATCACATAAGCATTATAATGTTAAAAATGGGTTAATCTAATTTTTTTAAAGCATCAAATCGGCAACGACTGGCCGTTAGGGATCGTGTGAAAAATCGCATACTTTTGCGCATCAATTTGAATATATTTTTTCCTGTCATATTTGGGATCTAACGTGAATGTGATTGCCATCGAGGGTTTGGCGACCCCTGAACTAGAGAATAACCGTTAGAGACCGTGTCGAAAATCACTGTTTTTAGCAACAAATCAGCAATAACTGGAGAATCTCCATTAGGGACCGTGTCAAAAATCCCATATTTTGAAAGCACTGAACCAGCAATAACTGATCATTAGAGACCAGCACCTTTTCTTTAGATCAAACCAGCAATTAAAAAGGGGCCGTGTCAAAAATCACCTTCTTTTTAACATCAAACCGGCGATAACTAGAAAACGACCGTTAGGAACCGTGTGAAAAATCCCATTTTAAGCCTGAAATCAGCAATAACCATTCGATATCCGGCAATAAGCGTTACGGAGCATTCGAGAACGACCCTTAATGACAGTGTGAAAAAAAAAAAAAAATTTTCAGCGTCAAACTAGCGATAACCAGAGAACGACCATAAGGGACTGTGTTAAAAATGACATCCTTTTCAGCAGGAGAATTTTAATCTATTCACCGGCAAGAAGACTCAAAGTATTCGTTGTGACGCCTGTATTTCCGTAGAGAGAAAGACGGGGAGAATTCTCCACGTGTCCTAGAAATAGATGACAGGAAGGCGTCGGGGCCGAGCGTGACGGATTGAATAAAGCTGTCAGCCGGTTAGTTCGGCACATTAGCGTATCTCGGGCTGTTTGATGGCACATCAGGTGCAGACACAGCTCTATTTGAATTCTGTCCGTCATGCTGATGAATGTGTGCGTTTGTGTGTGTGTGTGTTTGTGTGTGTGTGTGTGTGAGAGAGCCTTAGAAGTCCTGCTGTATTGAATAAACAACATGGGTCTGTCTAAAAGATTGAATAATGGCAGGTGTAAATTAGAAACATTGTCAGACTCGCGCAGACTGAAGTGCATTCTAAACGAATCTCCACGCCGCCAAGACGGTTCCCTAAAAATAACCCCAATTTGCCAGATAAAAATTAAATATGCATGCGGGCTGGAGTAGAAATGTGATGGCTCAGGGCCGCCGCCGCCGCCGTTCTCCTAAATATTAGACCATAACACGCTCCACCAAGAGTCTTACGCCACGGAAAAGATGAAACGCCGTCCATACGTAATGCGATGGGTTGTTATGGTAGTTCCCTCCTTCCAATTCCCATTTTAGGCTTCGGGAACACTGACGATTTCAGATCTTTTAATATTGCGACTCTTCATTAATGATTTTTTGGTCCATGATTTGAACTTTGGGATGTAGAGTTCCTATCGTGCGCTGGCAAAACTTACAAACGAGTTGTTCTCCCGATTCATAAAAATCGTTCGGTTATTGTTGTGCTCTAACCCTAGCACTAACGCTCCAATTCCGTCATTTTTTTTGAGGACTTCGGTGTTTCAGCGAGCCTCTTCGCCATAGCTGACCGTTGACGTTTCCCCCCTCTGTGTCTGCGCGTTTGCGTGTGTGGAAAGCTGAGTCCCGCCTCAACAGGTAACACGTACAGGGGGCTGCAGCGGCCAAAATCGATTAGAAACCAGCGCCTCGCTTTGCCCACACGTTCCGCGTTTTACAACGGATTCCGCAATTCCGTTTGCGCTCTCCGCAACGCGCAAATCATAGGGCCCTAAAAACATAAGGCGCGGGACGGGGAGAAAAAAAACCCCACCTCGGACTTCGGACACGCGATAAATGCGTGATCAAATATCATCTGGAAGCATCGGGCGAACGTAAGCATCGGTTTGATCGATGCAGGCGACTTTAAAAAAAGCAATTACGGTACGATTCCGATATTATCGCCCGTCCCTAAACCTTTGGTATTGTTCGTATTAGATACTTAAGTACTTTTACCAAAAGAAGAGTCGAATGGAGAACTTTTAGCTGAAGCTGAAAAGTTCGAATGAAGCGTCGTTTCTCGATGTCGATTGGAATGAACAGAAGCGTAACTAATATTTGTCTTCCGGCGGCGTGAAAAATGGAGGAAAAAGCAAGTTTTCAATGTTTCATCCTTTCTGGAGGCCAGACAACCTGATGAAGGACAAAATATGGAGTTTTCATTTGTGATTTATTGATTTATTTCTTGCATCATCAGAACTTTTGCAGGTTTTTACTACATTTGAAGGCCGTATACGAAACGCTAGACAACGTGCCAAGATATTTCCGTTTGGACAGGGAAGTTTGGGTTAGAGGTAGTCGTGGTGTTACACGAGTCAAGGGAAAATTCCGTTAAGATGCAGATGCCGTACGTGTGTGTGTGTGTGTGTGTGTGTGAGTGTGAATAAGCTGCAAGACGGAGATGGGCGCAGCTGTATGTGGTGATTGTTCACATTTTTCTGGAATCCCACACAATAGTAGGGAAACGCTATTGTACATTGTGCTCAAACCTCATTTTTTAGTCATTTTTTGCTTCCCGCAGCAGCGAAGGCCGCCCTTCACGTCCGTTTAAAGCTCTTCCTAGTCGTTTTTATACTGTACCTCAAGCAAAAAAGAAAAAGAGAGGTCCTAATCGTGACCCTAATCGTGGCAAAACCAGTCGCTTGTCGCAAATTTCCCAAATTGAGTTATGATGTTTTCATGAAAGGGCATAAATGAAGCTTCAAAACGATACCTATATGGAATGAACCGGACGACATATGACTGAGATATCAACATTCAAAGGAGTAGGGTTTCTCCCGTCACGCCAAGTGAGAAGTGGAGAAATCTGCCTTTGAAGTTGACTATCGACGTAGCACTCACAGACGCTCGGTGCGGTCGCGGCTACGTTTGTATTTACTGTAGCCTACGCTGCATTCACAGCCACACGGATAGCCTACCTGCGTTAGGTTAACTGAACTCGGGAGACGAAGACGGATTCCGGAGAAATGTCTTCACGCTAGTCGACGAGTGGATTTACCGTAAATATTGAAATAGAGCGGTCAAAACAGAAACTTTTAACATTCTGCTGGAGTTGAATTCCTCACCTCAAGAAAGTCACGTTTTTAGGATGGAAAGGGTAAGTTTTTCAGCTAAATTTATTCACACCAGTACAGTATAGACCTTCCACTGTTTCAAAACACTAAAAACCAAAAATCCACCATTTCACCCCACGCAACATAAACGCTCGTTTTTCTCGGAAACCTCCGTCGCGACAAGTCACAATTAAAAGTCCCAATTTTAATAATTTAATCCAGCCGAATATACAGTTGCGACCCATTTTAGACAAACAAAAAGTCAACTTTGAGCTTAAAAAACGCATGGGGGGAGGGGGGGAAATCGAACAAAAGCAGATTGCACAGCGAATCAGGTCACCGAAAAAATCAAAATAGAGTCAATTATGTTTCTTTTTATATTTCGCCTTCATTCCGTCAATATTTTTTTTCTTCTCCTCCCCCCCCCTCGCTTTTTGCCTCCATTTTTTTAAATTGCAGTCTCACCGCTCGGAGTAATTAACACCATTTATTTTCCTAAACCTTCTAAATTAATCCGACGACGCTTGTCTGCTTAACCGGCTAATGTGTACTGACGCCCGGGAATGAAACCGCCTCCGAAGAATCGCTAAGAAGCGAGAGAGCGAGCGAACGAGAGAGAGAGAGAGAGAGAGAGAGAAGACGCTTTAAGGTGAAATTAGATCTCTTAGAAGCTAGAACTAATCAGCGCTGGTATCGTTCCAGCCCTAATCCGTACGAAAACAGGATTAGAGAGCCAGCAGCCTGCCTGTTCCCACCTCGACAACGCAACGCCACACTCAATTAGCGATAAACGTCGGGCCGTCTACCAAACCGACGTTGCCCCCTCTAGATAGGGAACGCGGCCACGATCCCTTCGTGGGGGGACCTTTTTTTTTTTTTAACGTCCCAGGGGGATTAAGCTACGGTAGTCACTTGTGGTCTAGTAGAAGGAGACTCGTCATCAAACGTGGAGGTCAAGTAAATATAAAACGTAAATTTTTTCCCGGCCCTTCCTCTACGTTTTGGGTCGCGGTACATTACGCCACACTCTCCGCGACTTGACCTACAACCGCGAGGAACCGTGATGCGTAAATAACATTTTTTCCGCGGCGTAAAAAAACACGTTTGTTATCGCACGAGTCTGACGGGGACGTCCGATGTTCACTACAACTAGAGCTGGGCGATACGAAGAAAAGCGTTATCGCGGTATTTTTTGTCACATTGATGGATTTTGATTAGGGATGCACCGATCGATCGGCCGATTTTTGGCCTGATCTGCCTGATCGGTGATCGAAATGGCTCAAGCGCGCAAAATGGCTTGCCGCCAAAAAACAATTCGCGGGCGTAAATTTCAAAGTCGCGCGCGCAAATGTGAAACTCGAGAGCACAAAATTAAGAATCGAGCGCTTGGTTCGTTTTTTGCTTTCGGATGTTCCAAAGGTGCAAAAAAAAAAAAAAAAAGTGCGCGCAGAGGATGGTGGGAAATGTAGTTCTCTGCAAAAGCAGCCCATTTTATAACCCAAATTGGTTCAAAATGACAAACTTCAGTATTTCATTTTCAATTGATCAAATTTTTTTTTTCAATTTTAGAATGTTATAGTGTAATCAATAAGAAAGAAGAAATATTTATGTCTAAACGAACAATTTTTGAGAACTAATGATTTAGCATATACATGTGTGTGTGTAATTATATTGTTTTAGTAGGAAAACAGTATTTACATCAAGCTTTTCCTGAAGCATAACAATAATCAAAAATTTTAAAGCATTATTTTATGTTTGAAAAAAGTCTGTGACTGTATCGGATTTGTATCGGTATTGGCAGATGTCCAAATTTACAATATCGGTATCGGACAACCCCAACCCCTAGTGATCAGCTACCACCCCAGTTGGAAAATATGATATAGTTTCATATCGATACTTTGTGATATCGGCACACATCAAACCGTTGTCCGTTGAATCGATTTGATACCGTATCGTGATCGTAGCAGTATCGTAAAAGTCAAAAGAACAACTCAGTTGGGGTAAACCAAAAGCAGAGCGCAGTCTCTCCTTTTTCCTTCTCTCCTCATTTCGCAAGCCAGACGCCTACTGTTTTGCTCCCAAATGCCGGGCGCCGGCCGCTTCCCGTCATTCTTGGAACCGTTGGCGGGGACACAGGGTCGCAGGGTCACGGGCGCGGCTGACGGCAGGTGACCTCGAAGGGAGTTCGGCTGCTTGTATCGGCGTTCTCTCCTATCTCAGTTTGGGACGTGTCTCAACCCGTTTGGTCAGCGTTTAGGATAAAAGCACTTTGACGGGAGGAGAAATGAAGCAGCCAAACTCTAGTAAAGACATTCTGTAATTTCTTCATATATATGTAAGGACGCACGATAATATCGGAATCGCATCGGAATCGGCCGATAATTGCTTTTGTTTTGTCGTCGGACCGATACTTAGATTTGCCCGATATTTCCGGACGATTTTTTAGAACGCGTTATTATTGTGCGCGGAAAAGGTAGCGCTTAAGAGTGATTTTGTGCCCAAATTCTGGAACGTCCGCCAGCGAAACCTCTCGTCTTTACGCGCCCGACTAAATTGCGCGTTTACCTGGCTTAAGCTGGGAATACACCATTTTTTTTTTCAGTCGCGGTATTCAGCTCCTGCTTAAACTGTACGAGTGAATCGCAGCAGTTAAGAGTTCGCGGCTCACGATTCATGTTCTCACGCTATACGGCCCGATGCTGTGATGCGACCCGGCTGCTCGCGCTGTGCGTCCATACGCAGCACGTCGGACTCTCGTATCCGGAACTGCAACGTAAACAGATGAAGAAGAACCCGGAAGTGGCGAGACGCTCACCTGAGAAGGTGAGAATGCTCACCAAAGACAACGCATGCGCAGCGCGAGACGTTGAGTTAAATCGGCTCGGGGCGCCACTTCAGCAGCGCGGTACCGTCACGAGGGGCGACCAGGGTTTCAAACGGGTTTGATTTTCTCACGACCCTACGATTGCCGATCGGGAGGGAGCCGGTCGTGTGGCGTTAATCGCTTTTCGTTACCCCGCGTATACTATACGATGCACGACACACGCGATTAAGCTGAAACTCGGGCCGATCCCCGAAATAGTCGCACGAGCGAAAAATCGTCTCAAAACGGGCCAAAAATCGCCCGCCATTAGCGAACGTGAGCTCGCGCATGTCCTGTGCGCTTGGACCCCTAAAAATCCCTCCCCACGTTTGAACAAACTAACACTTAGCATCTATTATTCAGCACGAGCCGGACTCCAAGCTCGCACCTCGTGACCTTATTGTTCCCCTAATGGAACTACTGTAAGTCCAGCGAGGCGCGACGGTTTTGTACGTTTTAGCATCGAGCGGCAAAACCCATTTAGTGCCGAGGCCGCCGGCTGCTTTACGACGGAAAACTGCTGAGTCGGTCGCAGGTTAGCTGCCAGCTTCTCTCCGTTTTTTTTTTTTTCCTCTCTCCATTCACATGCGAGCAGGAAAATGGTTCGCGTCGGCCACTGCCAAGTCATTACGCCGCGCTTCGCCGAGAGCAAATCTCATTTTTGAAGACCCTGAGAGGTCAGCTCTTGGCCGGAAAAGACCCTTGACACTTACAATGGGATTCGTGCTGTGAAGCGGACGAGAATTCGGCCAAGGAATTAATGCTTTACATCGCTTTGCACAACGAGTTTCAATGGTGACACCGGTTGTGCAGTCGCGCAATAAAATTGGGCGGTCATGTTTTGCGAAGCCAAGAGACTGTTGCGTTTTATTACATTTGCGTTGTATTCCACTTGTGTTATGTTACATTTGTGTTGCGTTCCATTCGTGTTGTTACATTTGCGCTGTGTTGTGTCACATTCATTTTGTGTTGTCACACTTGCGTTGTCATGTTACCCTTGTGTTGTGTCACTTAAATGTTGTGTCACATTCGCACTGTGTTATGTCACATTCGCGCTGTGTTGTGTCATGCCACATTTGCGTTGTGTTGTCACATTAGTCCTGTGTTGTGTCACATTCGGGCTGTGTTGTAACACTTGCATTGTGTTGTGTCACATTTGCGCTGTGGTGTCACATTTGTGTCGTCACATTGGTGCCGTATTTTGTCACGTGTTGTGTTGTGTCACACTTGTGTTGTGTTTGGCTATTCTAATTCACATTTCGACTGTGTTGTGTTACGCTTGCGTTGTCGTCACATTTGCGCGGTGTTGTGTCACATTCGCACTGTGTTGTGTCACATTCGCGCTGTGTTGTGTCACATTAACTTTGTGTTGTCACTTGTGTTGTGTCATGCCACATTTGCGTTGTGTTGTCACATTAGTCCTGTGTTGTGACACATTCGCGCTGTGTTGTCACATTCGCGCTGTGTTGTCACATTCACTTTGTGTTGTCACTTTGTTTTGTGTCATGCCACATTTGTGTTGTTTTGTGTCACATACACTTTGTGTCACATTCGGGTTGTGTTGTAACACTTGCATTGTGTTGTCACATTTGCGCTGTGTTGTGTTACATTTGTGTTGTCACATTAGTGCCGTATTTTGTCACGTGTTGTGTTGTGTCACACTTGTGTTGTGTTTGGCCATTTTAATGTTGTCACATTTCGACTGTGTTGTGTTACCCTTGCATTGTGTCATGTCACATTCGTGTTGTATTGTGTCACATTCGTGTTGTATTGTGTCACATTCGCGCTGTGTTGTCACATTCGCGCTGTGTTGTCACATTCGCGCTGTATTGTGTCACATTCACTTTGTGTTGTCACTTGTGTTGTGTCATGCCACATTTGTATTTTGTTGTCACATTAGTCCTGTGTTGTGTCACATTTGTGTTGTGTTGTGTCACATTCACTTTGTGTCACATTCGGGCTGTGTTGTAACACTTGCATTGTGTTGTGTCACATTTGCGCTGTGTTGTCACATTTGTGTCGTCACATTAGTGCCGTATTTTGTTAGGTGTGGTGTTGTGTCACACTTATGTTGTGTTTGGCCATTTTAATGTTTTCACATTTCGACTGTGTTGTGTTACCCTTGCGTTGTGTCATGTCACATTCGTGTTGTATTGTGTCACATTTGTGTTGTCACATTCGCGCTGTGTTCGCGCTGAAATTAATGCTTTACATCGCTTTGCACAACGAGTTTCAATGGTGACACCAGTTGTGCAATCGCGCAATAAAATTGTGTTGTGTTGGGTCACTTAAATGTGTCACATTCGCGCTGTGTTGTGACACACTTGCTTTGTGTTGTGACACACTTGCTTTGTGTTGTGACACATTTGCATTGTGTTGTGACACATTTGCATTGTGTTGTGACACATTTGCATTGTGTTGTGTCACATTTGCGCTGTGTTGTCACATTTGCGCTGTGTTGTGTCAAATTCGCTCTGTGTTGTCACATTCGCGCTGTGTTGTGACATTCGCGTTGTGTTGTGTCATATTCACGCTGTGTTGTCACATTCGTGATGTGTTGTCATATTCGTGCTGTGTTGTCATATTCGCGCTGTGTTGTCACATTCACTTTGTGTTGTCGCTTGTGTTGTATCATGCCACATTTGCGTTGTGTTGTCACATTAGTCCTGTGTTGTGACACATTTGCATTGTGTTGTGACACATTTGCATTGTGTTGTGTCACATTTGCGCTGTGTTGTGTCAAATTCGCTCTGTGTTGTCACATTCGCGCTGTGTTGTGACACATTCGCGTTGTGTTGTGTCATATTCACGCTGTGTTGTCACATTCGTGCTGTGTTGTCATATTCGTGCTGTGTTGTCACATTCGCGCTGTGTTGTCACATTTGCGCTGTATTGTCACATTCGCGCTGTGTTGTGTCACATTCACTTTGTGTTGTCGCTTGTGTTGTATCATGCCACATTTGCGTTGTGTTGTCACATTAGTCCTGTGTTGTGTCACATTTGTGTTGTGTTGTGTCACATTCACTTTGTGTCACATTCTGGCTGTGTTGTGTCACACTTGTGTTGTGTTGTGTCAGATTCACTTTTTGTCACATTCGCATTGTGTGTTGTGTCACATTCGCGGTGTGTTGTCACATTTGTGTTTTCTTGTCACATTCGCGTTGCGTTGTGTTGTGTTAGTCAAACACAAATTATTTAACTTTTGATCTTTATAATCATCTGAAAACTGTACTGGGATCAGAGTATTTATCAAATGTATTAATACATCGTTATCAGTGTTAACACGTGAACATTCACATATGGTCTAAAATGACATTTTCTAAACAATTTCTACTGGTTTGCGTCTCCGGTCAGATCTTCGTTTATTTGAAAAATGAGAGAAAAAAAAGAAAAAGAAAATTCCACAAATTCACTTTTTAAAACGTGCACTGGGTAAAGTGAGGCATTTTCTCCTCATTTCCAAGCACTCGAGAGACTTTTCCTGCGAAATCTGATATAACGTACCGTTCCAGAAAAAGGGAGATTTTAACGACGTATTGTTTACTTCCAAGAACATCTTCCCCCGACGTCGGGGTTCTCACCTTCGGCACGGTTCTTACATCAGATCCTCCTTCCTGTTACACGCTCGCCAACAATACACTGGACAAATGTTTCCACGGCCGAAACGATGAGCACACAATGAAACAATCTGATGCGTTAACTGGGAAAAAATGTCCACTGACGCTCAAAAAAAAAAAAAGTAAAAATATCTGTCTACAGGTAAAGATGTGAAAGTAATTAAGTGTGGCGCCCTCTAGTTTAAATCTTTGGAATTGTGTGTGTTTTTTTGATATGTCATATGACATAACATTTATGAAAATAAATAAATAATAAAAATTTATACACATTATTATTATTGTTAATAATAACAATAACAATAACAATATTATTTGAGTGCATACAAATACAATTTGTGTTATCGAAATATTTATACCAGAAAATACACTACAGCATATACACTGGAAATATTTTATATATTTCTATTTTTGTGCATGTCACACTCATCCTTAATGGAGAGTTACTGTACAATTAGACAAGACAATAGATAATAAAAATGCACACAATTATTTCAATAAAACCAATAACTTTTTAAAGCCTTAATTAATAAAAAAAAATCAGAAAACCAAATTAAATATGTAAATTTGAATGAATATTCTTTTCATTAATGCTAACTATTCAAACTGATTCTACTATGTTCAGTTTCTTTTTTAAAAGCTTAATTAATAAAAAAAACAATCGCAAAATGTCATTTTTAATTTTAGTTTTATGCATTTAAAAAAACTTTATTAAAAATATCTGCATAAAGTTACATTTATTGTGTACTTTTTAACTTTTATTTAAGCTATTTTTAGCTTTTTTGTGTTTTCAGACATTTTATTGAATAAACGTGAAGCTTTAAAATGAATAAATATTGTTTTCTTCACTTGAAACAATGCTGCATATGTTGGAGGGCAAGTAATAATAATAATAATAATTTTATTATTATTATTATTTAATTTATTATTTAAAAATTATTATGATTATTATTATTTTATTATTTATATTTACTATTATTTTTATTTATTATTATTACTAATAAATGCAAATAACCCAAACTCCAGTGACAGAATGCAGGATGGCAGCACTAATCGCGAGGATCTGCATCCCTTAACGGAATTTTGTTAACATTGTCCGTAGCTTAGGACCAGCCTCCTCTCAGCTCAAGGGAATGCTGAATCTTTTCAAGGCTCAGGTTGTAGAATTATAAACCGCCTTTGTGTCGGGTCCAAACTGGCCGCTGATGTCCACTTCGGTTCTTGCTGCAGGAACAAGAGGAATAAGGACTAGATGTAAACCTGACTTTTTTGTGTGAGACTTTTCCAGGTTCTGTCATACCAACAATATGGAGGTTAAATCTTAAAAAAAAAAAAGATTAGGTTGAGTGAAGACTCTGAGCTAAACACTTGAGACTTGACTTAATCTTGAGCTCAAAGACTTGAAATTTGAGTTGAACCTGCCCCTCAAAGACTTAAGACTTGATTTGAAGTCAAACTCGTAGACTTGAAACTTGGACTCCTAGTCTGGAAGCCAGTGACTTAAGACCTCATGCGGACTCGAGCTCAAAGACCTGAGACTTGACTTGGACTTCTTCCTCTCAAACACGATATCTGACTTGAACTTGAGCTCAAAGACTGAGGACTTTACTTGACTTGCCCCTCAAAGACTTGAGATTTGAATTAGACTAGCTCAAAGACTTTAGACTTTAATTGGACTCGTTCAAAGACTTGAGACTTCATTTGAAGTTGAGCTCAAAGACTTGAGATTTGAATTAGACTCGAGTGCAAAGACTTGAGACTTTATTTGGACTCGCGTTCAAAAACTGAAGACTTCACTTGAACTTGAGATCAAAGACTTGAAATTTGAATTAGACTCAAGTTCAAAGATTTGAGACTTCTTTTGGCCTCGAGTTCAAAAACTTGAGATTTGAATTAGACTCAAGCCAAAGACTTTAAATTCAGTGACTTCTGAACTCGAGCTCAAAAACGAAGACTTCACTTGGACTTGTCCCTCAAAGACTTGAGATTTGACTTGGACTCGAGCTCAAAGATTTGAGACTCATCTCTATTTTCCACTCTACATGACTTAATAGATTCCAGCACTGTCTTTGACAAGCTTGTACATTACGATTAGTACGACGCATAATTTTATTGGTTTTGAGAAACTTTTGGTTCAAACCCACCTCAGGATAAACGGGTTACTGGGATTCAATTCAGCCAAATAGCTGGAAAGTACTGGAAAGCCGGAGCCCAGAAGCTCTTGGTACGGCCCCCAGTCTCGAACCTCCTCATATTCGTGGCCGACTGGGTTCCCGCCAAGTCTGCCATCTGCGGGGGAACAAATTCATCACCCTCTTTCTAGTTCCTCACTTTTTTTTTTTTAAATCCTCCGCTCCTCTTAACGGCCCACAAGGGCAGGAGGAGCGCCAGCGAGCAAATGACATTCTTTAATTTCTGCTTCTCACTGAAGCAGAGCAGGGTGGTTATAAATGAAATAAATCTTTTTCGCAAATGCCTTTTCCATCACGCAAGAACTGGTTTTCTCACCCGGTTCCTCGGGGGCTTCGGGGTGGGGGTACAGGGCGGGGCTGAAGGCCTCCGTGGGGTAGTAGTAGTGGGAACTCTCCTGATGGAACGAGAGGATGAAAAAGGAAGGTCAGGATCTACTGGACTTTTACTAGGAAACGTGTGGGTAACAAAATGTCTGTATCTAGTAGAATATGGGCTTCTAATGGAACAATGTGTCCCTAATGGAAAGACGTGTGACCAATAGAAATAACATGCACTTACTGAACAATAGTGTGTCCAATAGAAAATGTGCAATAGAAAAATGTGTTTCCAATAGAAAAATGTGTCTCTAATGGCAAAATGTGTGCCCACTAGAAAAATGTCTCTCTAATGGAAATATTGGTGTCCAATAGAAAAATGTGTCTCTAATAGAAAACTGTCTCTCTAATGGAAAAATGTGTCCAGTTGAAAAATGTCCCGAATGGAAAAATGTGTCCACTAGAAAAATGTGTCTCTACTAGAAAAATGTCCAATAGAAAAATGTGTCTCTAATGGAAAAAAACGCAGCCCACGGAAAGGTTGAATATACTTTATTAAACAACAGTACGTCCAATAGGAAAATGTGTCTCTAATGGAAAACTGTGTCCACTAGGAAAATGTGTGTTCAATAGAAAAATGTGTCTCTAACGGAAATATGTGTCCAATAGAAAAATGTGTCTCTAATGGAAAAAACGTATGTCCAATAGAAATAACATGCATGTATTAAACAATAGTGCGTCCACTAGAAAAATGTGTCCAGTTGAAAAATGTCTCTAATGGAAAAATGTGTCCAGTAGAAAAATGTGTCTCTACTAGAAAAATATGGCCAATAGAAAAATGTGTCTCTAATGGACAAAACGTGTCTATTAGAAAAAGAGAAAAAACAGGTAATATGGCTAAGAAGTGTATCCAACGTGGGGGAAAATGAGTAGTAAAACGTGCATCCAGTAGAAATGTGAGAATCCAGTAAAAATCTGAGTTTAAATGAAAAAACATGTCCAACAGGAAAATGTGTCTAATGTGTCTAATGTTTGCAGAGCTGCGCACAGTTTTTAACAATTTTTTAACAACATCAGGCGGCCACGACATTCCACATTGTTGCATTTTGCTTTTACAGCACATCACCTCAATCCTTTCATGTTTCTTCTCTCACCGCCTCCGTAGCCTCGAGACCGCTTGTCCTGATCAGTGCTGGTGTCGGTGAGCAGCGCTCGGCTGAGCCGAGGCATTGATCTGCTCTCTGCTCTCGTAGCGGTTGGAGCTGCTCACCGACGACCTGCGGGTGGAGAAAGGCTGAGATGTTGTAAAAAAAACCTTCACAGGAAAATTGCGCGTGGTTAGACGACACCTTTGACCTCACGCGGCTTTTAACCTGCTGGAGGGAAAAAGAAAAAAAAACGGTCGGGTTCTGCCGGCGAGACAGACAAGGTTCAGAAAATAAACTGGATTTTGCTTGATTACCGCCGTTTGAGGGAAGAATCTACATAATTACCTGAACTTTTAGTTTTGCGCCATTGCATCGTTACAGCAGCACAGAAAAAATACGCTAAATATTAAATATATTTTCCATCATAAACTCACTTATGTCCCCTTTGTATTTTCCTGCACTTTTGTTAATATACGAAGAGCAGGAAATGTTTAAAAGATGCAGAAGATGAACTGAAAGGGAATCGGAAATCACTACAGAATGAGGCAAAGGAAAAAAACCTGAAGGAGTGAGAGATGGGGAGAGAGAGAGAGAAGACGGAGTGAAAGAGGGGCTATGAACGAAAGAAGAAAGGCAAAGAGTGTGTGAGAGAGAGAGAGAGAGCGTGGGGAAAGGGGGACAGAAAAAGAGACGAGAGGAAGGGAAGGAAGGAGAGAGAAAAGGAGGGAGAAGAGGAGGGATGGGAGGAAGAAGAGAGGGAGGAGGGAGAGAAAGACTGAGAGGGAGAAAAAGAGGAGAGATGAAAGGAGAGAGGAAGGGAAGGGGAGAGAGAGGAGGAGAGATAGGAGGAAGAAGAGAGAGGGGAGGAGTGAGAGAAAGAGACGGAGAGGGAGAAAAAGAAGAGAGATGAAAGGAGGGAGGAAGGGAAGGGGGAGAAAGAGAGAAAAGGAGGGAGAGGAGGAGAGATGGGAGGAAGAAGAGAGAGGGGAGGAGGGAGAAAGAGACGGAGAGGGAGAAAAAGAGGAGAGATGAAAAGAGGAAGGAAGGGAGAGAGGGGAGGAGTGAGAGAAAGCGACAGAGGGAGAAAAAGAGGAGAGATGAAAGGACGGAGGAAGGGGGAGAGAGAGAAGAGGAGGAGAGATGGGAGGAAGAAAAGAGGGGAGGAGGGAGAGAAAGACTGAGAGGGAGAAAAGAGGGGAGATGAAAGGAGGGGAGGAAGGAAGGGGGGAGAGAGAGAAAGGGAGGGGAGAGAGGAGAGATGGGAGGAAGAAGAGAGAGAGAGAGAAAGAGTGAGAGGGAGAAAGAGGAGAGATGAAAGAGGAAGGAAGGGAGAGAGGGGAGGAGTGGGAGAGAAAGCGACAGAGGGAGAAAAAGAGGAGAGATGAAAGGACGGCGGAAGGGGAGAGAGAGAAGAGGAGTAAGGAGATGGGAGGAAGAAAAGAGGGGAGGAGTGAGAAAGACAGAGGGAGAAAAGAGGAGATGAAAGGGAGGAAGGGAAGGGGAGAGAGAGAGAGAGAGAGAGAGAGAGGAGGAGAGATGGAGAAAGAAAAGAGAGAGGGGAGGAGTGAGAGAAAGAGACAGAGAGGGGAAAAGAGAGGAAAGGAGAAAGACAAAGATTGTGTGGAGAGAGAGAGAGAAGGAAGGGGAAGGGGTTGGGAAAGAAAAAAGGAAGAGGGAAGGAAGGAGAGAGAGAGAGAGAGAGAGAGAGGGGGGAAGAAGGGAAGGAAAAGAGGAGAAGGAGGGGAGGACAGATTGGAGGAAGAAGAGAGGGGGAAAAAAGAAATATAGAGAGAGAAAAGAGAGGAGGGAAACAGCAACAGCGCATTTGAGAGGAGCGCCAGCACAAGAGAAGGAGGAGGAACAGAGAGTAAGGGAGGAAGAGAAGTATAGAGAGAGAGAGATGGCGTGTGTGTGTTTGCGTGTGTATGTGTGTGTGTCTGTTTGCAGGTGATTTAGACCGTCGCCTCCTGTTATCACCGGCGTCACCGTTGTCCCTGTTCACCGCGTCCTGCGGGCTTTAAGCCGGGATTAAACCGGCAGCCACCTAAGCTTCCGGGAGATTAGTTTTACTCACCCATCATGCTCGCTCTTCTTTCCCTCCGAAACGCTGCCCGACCCCGCTGCAGGAAGAGAGGAGAGACGGATGAGGAGGACAGGGAGGGCGTTTGGTGACGTACAAACCAGGGTGATGTTCTTTACACAGCGATGACGCAGGTCGGAAATGATGAACAGAACGCTGAGATAATTAATGGAGTGAAGGAGGTGCAAAATACAATGGAGGAGGAAGGGAGTATGACAGGTGTAAAAAAGAGTAAACGGGGTGGAATGGGGAAACAGAGGGATAGGGATAGATAGATTGAGATGGAGAGAGAGGAAGAGAAGGAGGGAGAGAGAGAGAGGGCGGATGTACGGAAAGAGTGAGAAATGAGACAATAAAAAAATGTGATAGATAGATAGACAGAGGTAGATAGATAGATAGATAGATAGATAGATAGATAGATGAAGTACGATATGGAGAAGAGAATGAGAGATAGATAGAAATAGAGTATGAGAGAGAGAGAATGACAGAGTCTGGAGACAGAGTGATGGATGGATGATAGAGAGAGAAAGGGGGCAGAGGTAAAAAGAAAGAGTGGAAAAATGAGAAGAAATAGGTGAGAATGAACGAATGAATAAGTAGATAGATAAATAAGGGAGGGAGAAAAAGAGGAGAGAGGAAAGGAGGGAGAAAGAGGACGGGTAGAAGTGGGGGATAGAAAGACAGAGAGAGAGGACGAGAGTAAGCCCTGAGGGGAGAAACACGAAAAAGAGTGAAACGAGTGGGAGAGAAATAGACGGAAAGTGAAAACGACAGCTGTTGAAGGAAGAGAGAGGTGGCAGATGGGTGAGATGAGAGACGAGAACTAGAGAGCGAGAAAGAGATGGACGGAAAAGTGACAGGCGACAGGGATTCAGACAGAGCACCAACCCCGCCCCTTCCTCACCTTCAGGTCCCGCGCTTCTTCCCACCGGACGCATTGAAGAAGAGGGTCGGACGGGCGTTGAGGAGCAGGCAGGCTCCGCCTACCAGCAAGGGCGCAGCAGGGTCAGGAGGGTCCCTGCGAAGGGAGAATTCGCAGTTAGGGCCCAAAACGGAACGGACAGGTGTCAGAGTCAACGAGAGATGGAGGGAGAGAGAAGAGGGAGGGAGGAAAACAAGGAAGGGAGAAAGGGGGTGGAGAAAGGAGGTAAAGTGGTAAATACAGAGAGGAAGAGAAGGAAGGAAGGACGAGAGAAAGGGGGGAGAGAGAAAGGAATATAATTAAAGAGAGAAAAAGAAAGAGGGAGAAGGGAAGGAGGAAAAGAAGGAAGGGAGAAAGTGGAAGGGAGGGAGGAAGGAAAAGAGAAGGATGGACAGAAAAGAGGGGAGGGGAGGAAAAGAAGGAAGGAGAAAATCTGGAGAGAAGGGATGTAAAGAGGTAAATAAAGAGAAGGAGAAGGGAAGGAGAGAGGAAGAAAGGAAGGTGGAATGGAAGGGATGGGAGGAAGGGGGAGGTAGAGAAATTGAGAGAGAGAAGTGGAAAGAGAGGCGGTACCAGTGGTAAGTAAAGAGTGGAAGAAAGGATGGAGGGAAAGCAGAAGAGAAGGAGGAATGGAAGGAAGAGGGAAGGGAGGGAGGTAGGTGGGGAAAGAGAGAAAGTGAAGCAAGGAATGAGAGAGAGGAGGGAGGGAGGAAAAGAAGAAAGGGGGAACAGAGGGAAGGGAGGGGGGAAGAGAGAAGGAAGAAATGAGAGAGGAGGGAGGAAAGGAAGGAAGGGAGAAGGAAGAGGAGAGAGAGAATAGGAAGGGAGAAAGGGGAGAGGGAAGGGAGAGAAGAGAAAGAGAAGGAAGCAGAGACAGGGAGGAGGGGAAGGAAGAAAGAAGGTTGGAGGCAGAGGGAAGGGAGGTAGGGGAAAGCAGAGGAAGGGAAAGAGGAGGATGGCGGACGGCGGATGAAGCGAGTGAAAAGAGAGAGCTTAGAGAGAAAAGATGGACGAAGGCTGGAAGGAAGGGAAAGAGAGACAGAGGGAGAGGGAATGAGTGAGCGAGAGAGAAACGGAACGCTGCAAACCGACAGGCGTCAGAGTGACGGATTCCTGACAGGCGAATTTACATCCGTTTACGTCGCACGTCAAAGTGAGACATCAAAGCGCGGTTTCGACACGGCGCGAAGCCGGCGAAAGTTGCCGCGCTACTGTGGGAGGATGGATTTCCACGGCGTGGGAAAATGTGCGAAAAGAAAATGGGGGAAATCTGCAGTAGCTAACGCTTCTATAAATACGCGCTCCATTCCGAACACGTCCCGCCTGTCAACGCTCGCGGATATACGCAGCGTTGGGGAAGCTACTTTTAAACGCTAGCTTTTCAAGCTACTCATGATTAAAAGTAGCTATTTTAGTAGCGTAATAAGCAGTTAGTTTATAAAGTAATGAGCTACATTTAAGCTACCACGACAGACTAACTACAATATATATATATATGCATAAGTATAATATATATATATTTATATAAGTGTAGCCAGCTATTATATTAAAACTGTAGGTAGCTAAACTTCTTCTAGTAGTTAGCCAACATGCTAACTAGTACTGGACTTAAACAGCAGCAGTTAACACGGAACTTATTTTCGGCTTACGTAAGGTACACTCGAACATGCAAGTTCTGTTCGTTCTCTTTCTCTTTCTCTTTCAGAGAGATGAAGAGAAAAGGACAGAGATGACAGACAGGTGGACGGATGGACAGATAGATAGATGGATAGATAACGAGAAAGAAGGAAGAGAGGGAGGGACCCAGAAAAAAAGCTAGATAGAGTGTGATAGGCAGAGAGAGAGAGAGAGAGAGAGAAGGAGAAAGAGAGGAAGAGGAATGGATGGATGAAAGGAAAGAAAGAAGAAGAGAGAGACCCATAGAGATAGAGATACAAAGAGAAAGAGGAAGACAAAGGGTAGATGGATGGATGGATGGATGGATGGATAGATAGATAGAGTGAGGACCTAGAAAGAGAGAAAGATAGAGTGTGATACGCAGAGGGCGGGAAATGAAGGGTGGAGGAGAGATGGATGGATGGATGGATGGGATGATAGATAGCGAGTAAGAAAGAAAGAAAGAAGAGAGAAATAGAAGAGAGTCTTTCTGGGACCCAGAAAGAAAGCAAGATAGAGTGTGAGAGACAAAGAAAGAGAAAGCAAGGGATGAAGGGAAATGAAGAGTGGAGGATGGATAGATACGGATGGATGGATGGATGAAAGGAAAGAAAGAAAGAAAAGAGAGAGACCCATAGAGATACAAAGAGAAAGAGAGAAAGGAAGACTTAACGGGAAGAGATAGATAGATAGATAGATAGAGAAAAGGAGAGAAAGAAAGAAAGAAGAAAAGAGAGACCTAGAAAGAGAAAGATAGGCGGGGGGGGATGAAGGGTGGAGAAGAGATAGATAGATGGATGGATGGAATGATAGATAGCGAGTAAGAAAGAAAGAATAAGAGAGAAAGGGACCCTGATAGATAGATAGATAGATAGATAGATAGATAGATAGATAGATAGATAGATAGATAGATAGATAGATAGAGCGCCAGAAATGTACAATAGAAATGTGTTATATTGTGAACATAGCTCAGACTGCCGTCAGCTTTCAGGTCTTCAGACTCCGGCTTCTAACGGCCTTTAAAGGATTGCATGCGATTATATTTCAGGGGAGAGGGGGCTACCATGAGAAGCAAGTGACACGCCATTAGCTCGGTCATGCTACGAGCGGGCGCTGCATAGGTTAGTTTGGGCAAATTAGCTTTATGAGCGCGGATATCGATCGCGAGCCCGGCGTGATGAATAGCAGCCTTCCAAAAGCACATCTGCCAGCAGGAGCGTTATAAAAAGAGCAGAGAAAAACCGAGGACGCAGCACCTCTGTCCGAGTCCGGGGCTGCGGCCGGCTGCTCCTGGTTGTCAGAGGGATCCGGATCTGTCCATCACGACGGAGGGAGGGAGGGAGGGAAGACAAAAAAAGAGAGAGAGTGTTATAGTGATATACATAATGCAGGATGACAAAGAGAGGTGCAGCTGTTATCTTAATCATCTGCAGAAAACGATATGATATATATGCTGCTGTGTTCTTACACACACACACACACACACACTATATGAAGAAGAGAGGCGAAACAGAGATGGATAGATAGATAACGAGGCTAGATAGAAAGACAGATAGTATGAGACAGCGGGAGAGAGAGATGAGAGAATAAAGTAAGAGGAAGGGAGGTGGATGGATGGATGGATGGATGGATGGATGGATGGATGGATGGATAGATAGATAGAAATGTATGGTGTATGAAAGAGAACGACAGCAGAATGAGGGAGAGATGGATGATAGATAGACGGACAGATGGATGGATAGTTAGATGGATGGATAGGTAGATAAATAGACGGTTGGATGGATGGATGGATGGAGGTAGCTAAATAGATGGTTGGATGGATAGATAGATGATAGATAGATAGACGGATGGATGGATAGATAGAAAGTGTGGTGTATGAAAGAGAACGACAGAGCAGAATGAGGGAGAGATGGATGAGAGATAGACGGAGAGATGGATAGACAGTTAAATGGATGGATAGGTAGATAAATAGAATGGTTGGATGGATGGATGAATAGGTAGCTAAAGAGATGGTTGGATGGATAGATAGATAGATGGATAGATGGATAGACGGATGGATGGATGGATGGATGGATAGGTAGCTAAATAGATGGTTGGATGGATAGATAGATGGATAGATAGAAGGAAGGATGGATGGATAGGTAGCTAAATAGATGGTTGGATGGATAGATAGACGGATGGATAGATAGAAGGATGAATGGATGGATGGATGGATAGGTAGCTAAATAGATGATTGGATAGATAGATAGATAGATAGATAGATAGATAGATAGATAGATAGAAGGATGGATGGATGGATGGATAGATAGAAGCATGGATGGATGGATGGATAGGTAGCTAAATAGATGGTTGGATGGATAGACAGACGGATGGATGGTTAGATAGAAGGATGGATGGATGGATGGATAGGATAACTAGATGGTTGGATGGATGGATGGATAGATAGAAGGATGGATGGATGGATGGATGGATAGATGGATGGTTGGATGTACTTTGCTCAGCTACTTCAGGAGAACAACATTCATATTATTCTTATAAATTTCTTCCCCCGTGTAAAGCAGTTTTGTTCTCTGCATGATACCGATCGCCGAAGATCGCTGTTACCGCACGGGCAGAAATTAGGAGTGAATACGTCCAAAACGATCCGGTCTGAAATCCCCCACTCCATCCTCCGCTGCTCTAAACTTTGTTGTTTTTGTTTTTGTTACTTAATAACCAAAGCAGCACATCATAATTTAACACTATAGAGCCAAACTCCGGGAGCTCTGCCGATTCGGGCGCCGGCGTTAACGTGACGCAGCGAACGTTGCCACAACGCAGCGTGATTGCAGCAATCTGTACGCGTTGTTTTTACCGCGCTCCGACACAATCAGCTGGGTTGTGTTTTCTGTCGAATTCGACAGCTCCCCACCTCCTGAAAAAACACGGCTTATACCAGCATTTAATAAGACGTGTTTCGGCTGGGCTGATTTGGCCCAATTTGTGTGTGTGTGTGTGTCTTTTCCTTTTCAGTGAAAAAGCTGGTCAGCTCTCTACTTTCTTGGTAAAATATAAAGAACACATTTGAGTAATTTCAGCAAAACATTTCGCTCTTCACATCCCTCACTTTACCGCTGTTAGCAACTTCCTGTATGAGAGAGAGAGAGAGAGAGAGAGAGAAAGAGTGAATGAAGTAAGAGGAAGAGAGGAGGACGGAAGAACAGACAGACAGATGACAGATGACAGATAGATAGATAGATAGGATAGATAGATAGATAGATAGATAGATAGATAATATGAAAAAGGGAGAGAAGTAAGAGAAGAAGGCAGGTGGATGGATGGATGGATGGATGGATTAAATGAATTGTTTATTTGAATGAGAGTGACAGGAAGCGGTATTTCCTGGTAAACTATAAAGAAGAAGACGTTTGATTAATTTCAGCCAAATATTTTTCTCTTCACATCCCTCACTTAACCGCTGTTAGCTCTTAACTTGCCGGCATGAAAAATATCTCTAAAAGATACTCGTAGCCGCTTACTTAAACTCGCCTTCATTATCATTCCCTTTCTCGGCCTTTTGTTCCGTCCTCGGGGCAGTCGGCTGGGAAAACACAGCAAATTTGCTTGTCCCATTTTCAAGGTGGTATAATTAAACTGTGGAAATTGGGAAGTCTTTTCTTTGGGCCTGATTTTATGTACGGTTCATAGTAGATTCCGTTCCATGTTTGAGAGAGCCATTAAAAACATGGAAGTGTTGCTGCTGAATAAGAAAGAAGTTCACAACTTTTTAGCTAAGACTCCTTTATTTTGGATAAACGCCCAAAATTGCAGCACCCTTCAGAACTTCCATGAAGTTCCAAGTTCCAAGGGGTGGGGGAAAGATCAACTTGGGGTTGTTAAGGGTCTTCTCACTTACTGAGCACCATGAAGGAACGGTTCTAACATGGGTACGGGACGGTGGCGCAGTGGTTAGCGCTGCTGCCTCACAGCACGGCTGTCCTGGGTTCGATCCTCTCGGGTCAGCCACGTGACCTTTCCGTGTGGAGTTTGCGCATGCTGTCCCCGTGTTCATGTGGGTTTTCTCCGGGTGCTCCGGTTTCCTCCCACCATCCATGGTAGGTTAATCGGCGACTCTGAATTGACCGCTTAAGGTGTGATTGTGTGAGTGAGCGTGTACACCCCAGCCAGGGGTTGTTCCCGCCTCGCGTCCGTAAGTTCCCGGGATGCTCCGGCTACCCCACAAGCCCAATTGGGATTGAATGGTTCGGATAATGAATGAATGAATGAGTTCTAACTTATAGCACATACAATAGATTCAGAATTTAAAATGCAGACTTGCTGGCAGAGGTATGGTGATAAAGCTCCACAAGCTTGAGCATCATTATTCTCTCCTCTCTGCTTGTCTGTAGTTGCTCCATGCAAGAAATAATTACTACCACATTGCAACACATCTCCTTGATGTAACTGACAACTATGCACCCAAAGGGGTTCGAGCTCCAGAAATCCTAAAACTGACTGCATCCCTGAAACGCCCTCCGTGACAGCACTACTGTGAAGAGGGAAGAAGTCTTCGGAGAAGACTTTATTTCGGTATTTATTTCGGCAAGCCTCGTTTTCTACGCGCTTCATTAAGAATGCCATACACCCAATTCATTTAACGAAGCGGTCGTGGACCAACTGCTTTTGGCAATTGTAAATGTGATTCCTGAACGCAGAACGGGTCTCGCTCTCAGCACAGACGACCTGTCTTTGCTTTGCTTTCCTCATCCCGCAATCCTCCTCCTCCTAAAGGTTATGAGTGCATATGTTGTGAAAAAGCGATTTTAATAATTTGACCGTTCAAATAAAGACCTCGACTTACCTCTTGCTGAGATGCCAAAAACTCGCTTGACATGCCAAGGCAAGTCATATGTTAATCAATTTTTTGTGTAACAAAAAAGAACAAAACCAACAAACTAGTGGGTGGATGGCAAAACTAACGCACCTAGAAAGCTAAATCATTTCCAAGAGTTAAATTTATATGCCACTTTTCTCCAAACTGCTTTACTATTCGAATTGTCAATGCATATTCATCTCCTAAAGTGCAGAAGATGCCCCCATTGGAGAACTTGCAGGCCCCGAACTGGTCATAGGGGTCAGTCAGTGGCTATTAGAAGAGGCTCTCGCTGAATTCCCCATTAGTGTTTTTAGTTAAGAAGATGCCCCTTTGAGACCTCCACTGGTCAAATTGGTGAGTCACTGGTTAATAGATTCAGAAGAGGTTGTGAAAAAGCCCCCATTGGTCATACTGGTCTGTCATTGGTTCTTAGGTTAGAAGGATTAATTTAATTTCTATCTTAAAAGCAACACCATTGGTCAGTCATTGGTTTTTAGGTTGAGAAGAGCCTTCCTCTGAGGAACTATTAATAGTTTTATTGTTTTTTAGGTTGAAGAGCCTTCCTCTGAGGAACCTTGGCCAGTCATTGTTTTTTTAGGTTGAGAAGAGCCTTTCTGGAGGAACCATTAAGTGTCATTGGTTTTAGGGTTGACAAGAGCCTTCCTTGAGGAACCTTTTTGTCAGTCATTGTTTTTAGGTTGAGACGAGCCTTCCTCTGAGGAACCACTGGTCAGTCATTGTTTTAGGGTTGAGAAGAGCCTTTCTCTGAGGAACCATTGGTCAGTCATTGTTTTTAGGTTGAGAAGAGCCTTCCTCTGAGGAACCATTGGTCAGTCATTGTTTTTTAGGTTGAGAGGAAGCTCTCTGAGGAACCAGTGGCCAGTCATTGTTTTTAGCTTGAGAAGATGTTCATCCCATGGGGTGCCATGATAAGTTATTGAGTATTAAGTTAAGAACATTGGTGGCACTGCTCAGTTATTAGGTGGAGAACCTTAATATCCTGAAAGTCAGAATCTATGCTTCATCTTTCATTCAAAATATACCATCATTTAACTGCTCAAAGAATTTTCAATCTCATGCAGTGATGCTGTTGTTTCTTACTGACCCATGGTGGTAACGGTCAGGATTGCACCGTTGTCAGCATAGCTGCTCTCCCCAATAGAGTTGATGGCATTGACGGAGAAGTAATACGATGTGGAAGGCTTCAGGCCTGTAACGGTGTAGACGGTGGCTTTCGGGGGAAAGACATCCACATAGAGGTGACTTGCAGACTCGTCCCAAACGATACCTATCCGACAGGAATAAATCTTGTCATGCATGAGACGAGAATGTTGAAAAGGATGTTTTGACTGTGATGGAAGAAGACGGATTATGCAAAAGTCAATAAGTTCTCCTCATGTTTTATATTAAGACCACACAGCTGCAGCAGTCGCACAGGCTGTGTGACTCACCTGACGCGAAAATTCTGTGTCAGGCCTCCATCAAACCCCGGCATCCACTCCAGAGTGACAGAGTTGGAGGAGACAGCAAGCAGCTTGAGGTCTGAGGGGGGGTCAGGGTAGCCTGGGAGGAGAGAGAGAGAGAGAGAGAGAGTTAATTGAGTGTGAAGATGAGAGAGTAGGTGAGAAACTGAGATGAAGTGAGAACGAAAAAGATGATTATGGTGGTGACGACGATGATGATAAATGCAAGGATCTTTTTTATAATGATGATTAATGTCACAATGATGTTAAGACGACAATGTTAGGATGATGATGATGAAAAGAGCGCTTAGGGTTTTGATTCTAGTGATGGTGATACTGTGCTAAAAATGAAGAGGATTATGCTGACAAAGATGATCATAGAGGTCATGGAGATTATGGTGATCCTGATGGTGAGGATGATAGTAATGGGGATAGTTGTGCAGGTACATCCCATGATTGCGGAAGAAATAAAAAGGTAGTTATGACTAGAGGTGGCACCGATCTGATACGTGGATCGGATATCGGTCTGATAACGACTCAGATAGCCGGATCGGGTATCGGTCGCATTGGTCCGATCCATGGATCCAAGTATCGGCATCAGTATCGAAACTGAAGAGGTTGGATCGGTGCATCTCTAGTTATGAGAAGTGATGATAGTGACGACGATAGTGATGTTTGTATGAAGATGTTAGTGATGTTAGATGAATGTAAGATGTTAGACGACTGTGGAGGTGACGATGAAGGTAGAGATTAAATCGAAAGTGACGATGGTGATAGTGAAGAAGACAACGGTAATGCGATAACGTTTTAAGTAACACTCCACTTTAACACCCGAGCTTCTTACTTTTAGTGAGACGCCTTCATTAGCTCATTAGCTCGCGCCGCATTTATAATCACTGCTTCTAGAAGCGCATGGAGTCGCACGTTAAAACACTTCACACCTCCGCCGCACTGACATGGGGGAGTTAGCGACGGAGAAAGAGGGGCTTCACATGTTTGACTTTAGAGAAAAAGTCTCACAAAAGTTTCTCAGAGTCGACCGGGGGAAAAAAGGAAGGAGTGAGAGAGAGAGAGAGTGAGAGATGAAAATATGTTCTAATTCATCATGCCGGCTGAGTAAACAGCAATTATCCGCCAGCGCTCTCAGGACAGAAGGCTAGCGGGGTCACACTGGCTTTCCTTCCTGCTTCTTATTATTCAGAAAAGCCATAAGACGAAGGGGGAAAAAAAAAAGAAAACACGGATTGAAATCTGTGCTATTTTTCCTCCTCGGCCCTCTGATGATAAGAAGCATAGAAGATTTATTATCGCTGCGTCAGATTAATTATGAATATTCACGGTAGTAAAAATAGAGAAGGGGGGACGGAGGGGGGCACGGTGAATATTGGATTGTATTTCATGCTTTTTATGGTAAACATTAAATGAGCCTGCCTGAGTCTAGAGAATTGCCGGAAGAAAGAAAAAAAGATGGAGTGGGGGGTGAGGGGAGGGAGAAGGGGGAAAATGGGGGGCCGATGTAGTTAGTGGAGAAGAAATGAAAACTGCAAATTGGTCCAAATGAGAGAGAAAAGACGCAACCACAACGTTTTCAACCGGATATTAATTTGAGGTCTGGTATTAAAAGGACAAAAACAAAGCGAAACCTCTGCGCTCCCTGCATGACCTTTGTGTGTGTGTGTGTTGGTGTGGTTTTGTGCGAGAAAACTTGATATCTTTGAGAGGTGTGTGGGTGCAGACTTAAGCATCTGAAAGCAAATATTTGACTGCTTTTAGGCTTTCAAATATTACATGAAAAATTTCTATAAATCATTGTTCCTTATGAGGACCTTTTATGTCCCCACAAAACCATAAACAATGGACAAACCATCATATTTCCTATCATTCCTAAGACAGTCAAGGCCTCACAAACACTGAATATAAACACACACACACACACTGCCTAAAAATTGTCAGTCAGTCAGTCAGTCAGTCATTGTCTGAACTGCTTCATGCCAACTGGGGTCGCGGGGGAACCGAAGCCTATCCCGGAAACTTGTGGGCACAGGCGGGGAACAAGCCTGGGCAGGCGCCAACACACCGCAGGGTACACACACTCACACACACATTCACACCTTACGGAGGCCAATTTAGGCCTAAAAATTGGGCTATTTTTTTTTTTCCTGTCTTTTATGGGACACTTAGGTCCTCACAAACCCTAAATACATGTCCAACTCAAATGCATAAAGTGTCTCACATAGATAGTTAACAAGTCGTGTTTGTGTGTGTGTGTGTGTGTGTTCTTGTACTTGCTACTTACTGAGAACCAAAATGAGTTTTTAACCAGCAGAGTGAGGACATTTAAAGTGAGGACTTTTTTAGTGGTCCTCACTTCTTTAAACTGCTTTTATTAAAAAAAAGGTTTATTTGCAAAACTAAAAGTGTAGAAAGATTAACTTTTGGTTACTGAGGTTATGGTTAGGGTTATGTTTAGGGTTAGGTGTAGTATTATTTAGATACGGTAATATAGAAGTCAGTGGAGGTCCTCACTAATATAAAAGTACAAGGATGTGTGTGTGTGTGTGTACGTACTGGTGCTGAGCAGCTGTATGTCCAGTGAGTCCTCCCCCTGGCTGTTGCGAGCGGTGCAGGTGAAGACGGCGTAGTCCAGCGCTTGCGCTTAACGTTAATCACCACAGCGCAAGGTTGGTGTGGAAAACACCCTCCCTCACCGTATGCTCCACATACCTACACACACACACACACACCCACACACCTATTAACACCCTTCACACATTTAACATCACACGTGTTTACATCCAGCGCTGAGAGCAGCACAAAATACACATTCAATTAAGAACACAAATACAATTCATAACATAATTAATTAAACAGGATCAAAACCAAATAAAAAAAGAAAGAAACAAATGAAAAGACCAACTTACAAAGTTAATTGTTGTGTTAAATTGTGCTTATTAGTGTTCATGGCAGTTTATTAAAACTCAAAAATGATGAGTTTCTTAAAAACATAGTTTATTTAGTGTCTTAGCTGTAAAGAGAATTAAAGTCTAAGATTTTTAAATAATCACTTTTATTTAGTGTCGATTCCGCTTTTTTGGTATTAATTTAGTGGACAATGAGCTCACGTGCTTAAAACAGTTTGGACGTGAATATATTTTTTAAATGATGAACGTCCATCTCAAAGATGTCTGTGTGTGGGTTTTATTATCATAAACTTCAGGTGAGTTTTTAGGCGGCAATCTATGTTAAAATTGTACTTTTTTCTATTTTGGCTTTGATGAATTATCTCAGAGCTTTAAACAAAAGTCAGTGATTCTGTCACCTTACCAACTTTGTGTTCAATTTGTATGTGGGTTTTGAAGTATTTGTGGAAAACCTAACATTGGCCTGATTTTTGTCGCGGTGTGAGGGCATTTTTGAACATGAGAAAGGGCCCCCATAAGGATTGCTTTACAATAAAACGTTAATATATAATATTATATGTTTTATATGTTACTATAATATTATATATTTATATGTTATATAAAAGATCTGTAAATATATGAATCATAGGAAGAGCATCACAAACACAGTTTCCTTGCTTTTGTTTTGTGGGGGGAAAATAAATATATTTGTAACTTACTGTTACATACATTTGATATTTATTTTGTGGACAAATGTCAGACTCTCTCTCTCTCTCTCTCTCTATATATATATATATACATATACATATATATATATATATATATATATATATATATATATATATATATATATATATATATATTTAAGCCAAAAAACTGCAATTTTATTTATATTTAAATTACATATTTTATAACTAAATTATTACAATATTATAGCATTCTATTATAAAAGAATATGTATGTGTATCTAATACTATGCTATGCTCATGACTCATATGTATCAATTTGCTATGCTAATGCTAATTAAATATATAAGCAGAGTACTTAAGCTACAATAGCTTTACTGAATGTCCCTAGAAATATAATAGATTGAAGTAACCGTGTGTGTGTGTGTGTGTGTGTGTGTGTGTGAAGCCCTTCAGAGTTAAAACGTGTTTATGATGTGTTTCTCTCGGCCCTTCAGGTCAGTGTGTGTGTGTGTGTGTGTAATGTTAAATTCATCACACTCGTGGCTCTATCTGTCAGGAGCCTGCCAGCATCCCCCAGGCCTGCACCGACCATATGTGCATGCTGTGTGTGTTTGTGTGTGTGTGTGTATTTAGAGCTCTGTGTGTGTGGTATGGCATGTAGTTAGGGTTTGTGAGGACCTGACTGTCCCATAAAAAGATTTTTGTGAGTAAGGACCTCACAAAGATGTGTGTGTGTGTGTACCTGGGATCAGGGAAGTCCAGCTGTTTTCCGTTCTTTGCCCAGCTGAAGTGAACTCGTGGAACTCCCTCGGCCTGACACAACACTTCGGCGTTGCTGCTGCCGTCCCCCCTGCTGGCCACCTTGTTCCACTGCGGCCCTTTCTGCAGCTCTGGGGCGACTACACACACAAACACATACACACACATCTTACAACCAGTCAGAAATGTAACGTTCTTGCTTTTATGCAAGCTGCCTAGCTAACTGTCACAACTAGCGCCCAAAACACAGGAGTTAAAGCTTTAAAGGAACAAATGAACTCTAACAAAATAACTGGATAAATGCTTATTAAGAATTAGGCGCTAAGCTAAAAGGTAAGTAAGAAATGAATAGTATAACTTAAAAAAATCATTAAAATGGAAAACTTTAGCTAAAAACAAAAAATTTAAAATGACACTACAATTAATGATTAAGCATTAAAAACCATATAGCTAAAAGCTGACAGTTAAAATAACAAAACATCTGATGACTTTTAAATAACAATAGGTGAAAGCTACTTAAAAATCTAAAACACAATGAAAATAGTTTAAAGATAACACTGTAGCTAAAAGTTTACAAAAAAAAATTGTAAAAAAAAAAACACTGTGACTAAAAGCTAACTAAACTAACTTTAGTCTGGCTAAATATTAAAATAGCACTTATGCTAAAATATAAAATCTAACTAAGAATTAAAGTAACAATATCACAAAAAAATGTGACTAGGAATTAAAATAATACTAAATCTAAAAGCCATCAAAATATTAAAATAACACCAAAGATCAAATTTTGAGAAAAAAATACTACAGCTAAAAGCTCACTAAATATTAAGTTACAGTACAATAACTCTAGCTAAAATCAATTATTAAAGCAACACTACACCTGAAAGCCAACTATAAATTAAAATAAGATTACTAAGAATAACTTAAGCAGAAAGCAAATTGATGCATTACATAAACCAATTTAATAATGATAAAGAAAATCAATTTAACAGCAGCAATAAAAACAACAACAACAATAATAAACATTCATGTATTAATAAATATTCATGCAAGTAAAAAAGAGGACACATTAGGGGTAATAAACGATGCAAATCCGATGCAAATTTGTGATTAATTGCGATAAATAAAGTGACGGCGCTACTAGCTGCAGCATCTGAGGCTAATCGCAGATTCTCTCTGTTGCGGCGTTTCGGGCTTTATGGGTCACGATCATTTATTCATCCGGTTTGGGAGATCAGCAGCTAACTAATTCTGGCAGCTCTAATCATCCAGATCCCGAGTGGAGGAGCCAACTGAAATCAAGAACACACACACACACCTAAACACACACACACACATAAACACCTAACCCCCCCCACACACACCTAAACACAGACATCTTTCAATATAACAATATAACAAATTAATAATAAACATATTCAGCGTGTGTGAAGACTGTGTGATGAGTGTGTGACGCTCACATCGTACAACCAGCTGTCCCACTACGCTAGCAGCCGGAGCGATCCCGTTGTCGGCCGCGCACTGGTACGGTCCAGCTCGAACCCTGGTCACCTCGTACAGCGTCAAGATGCCCGCGTTGTCTTGTTGACTCTCCTCACCCAAGTCCTCCACCTCCTCCTCACCCTGGACACACAAACTGGTGTCAAGAATAAAATAAAAAATAAAGCGACGGAAAGTTGGCCATGGAACAGTTTGCACAGAAAAACACGAGAATGTGAAAAGAAGGGAGGAAACGTGTAAAAACGGCACAGCGGCTGCTGACACTGACGAATGTGGCCTTTGGTAAAACAGCTTTAATGAAAGGGACTTTTCTCCATTTGGAAAAGAGAGAGAGAGAGAGATGAGGTGAGAAGACAGAATAGTTACAGGAGTGAAATACTGTGAGAGAGAGAGAGAGAAGAAATGAGAGAAATACAATGAAAAATATAAAAAGAGTAAATGAGAGATTGAGAAAGAGAGAGCGAGGGAGAATGAGAGAGCGGGAAAAAGAGAGAGAGAGAGAGAGAGAGAGAGAGAAGAAATGAGAGAAATACAATAAAAAATATGAAAACAGTAAATGGGAGATTGAGAAAGAGGGACCGAGGGAGAATAAGACAGCGGGAAAAGAGAGAGAGAGAGGGAGAGAGAGAGAGAGAGAGAGACCAAGAAAAGAAATGAGAAAGGACGAGAGAGAGACAGAGAGAGAGAGAGAGAGAGAGAGAGATATTGAGAAATGAGGGAAAGAAAATAAAGGAACGAAACAGAGCGCCAAGAAACAACAGAGGTAAAGAAAAGAAAAATGAGTAAATGAGTGAGAAAGAGAGAGAGGGAAAAGAGACAAATGAGAGCGAGACCAGGAAAAGAAATGAGAAAGGTCAGAAGAGAAGGGAAAAGGAAGGGGAGATAAGAAGAGAAAACAAAAGAACAGAAGAGAAGGGAAGTGAAGACAGGAGAAGAGAAAGCAAAAGAAGAGAAGGGAAAAAAAAGAAGAAGAGAAGACAAAAGAACAGAAAAAAGTGAGGAACAGAGAAAACAAAAGAAGAGAAGAGAAAATTGAAGAGAAGAAGTGACATCAGAGTCTAAAAGGTGAATTGAAGAGTGTTAGGAAGAGTGAGAGAAAGAGGGAAAACAAACAGTAGAGAGATAAGATAGAGACGAGAGAGATCAACAAACAAATGAGAGATGGCAGGAGAGAAGAGACGAGAAGTGAACTGAAGAGAAGTGAAGAGACGTTAGAGGGAGAGAGAGAGAGAGAACAAATAGGAATGTGGAGGGGGGAGGGAGAATGACAGCAAGAGAATGAAAAAGAGCGAGGGATGGAAAGAGATTTTATTCCTCCTTTCTCACCATCCACTTCCAGGAGAACATTCCGGACACGCTGGGATTGGCGTCGGCGATGCAGATCAGATCTGCTGTTTCTCCCACATTCACCTGCACTGGGTCTGTCTTCATCCTCACTGACGGAGCGTCTGCACGCATAAAATAAAAAATTATGTGTCACAGACACAGACACACACACACAGAGTCATCATAAAACACACACACACACACAAAGTCTTGTATTACTATCTTTGTGAGGTCTTTCCATAGACTCCCATAATGACTAGATGTATATCATTTTACACATGGAGGTCAGGGACAGGACGCACACATCGTCATAATAGATTCTGCTGCTATCTGCATGACTCAGTTTATTTGTGTTTGTTTGTTTTCGTTCGTCCCTCAGCGAAACCCTCCCTGTAAAATTGCCTTTTAGCTCACTGGCCTAAATCAAGGCGGAAATTGAGGTTAACGACTCCGGATTCATGAAAAACGGCTCCCAGCTACCAGCAGAAGAGCAGTGGGAGCAGCAGCAGGCACGGCGGAATTCAGGAGAACAAGCGCCGAGAAAATGTAGATTTTACGGCTTCATTTGTTTCTGTGTGAAGAATAAACCTTCAAAAACCCTGATGCTTTTGGTGCTACTTTTACCAAAAATGCCACAATCTGTTTTTCAATCCTACAAACTGGTCACTTGCAACAAGGTAAGATTCTTCATACCTTCATATCATAGTCTTTGGTCTGTGAAGTGAAGAGTGAAAGTGAGTGATGAAGGAGCAGTGAGCAGCTGACATGGCCAACACCCAGGGAGCAGTGCCTGGGGACGGTACCTTGCTAATGGGAGTTACCTCAGTGGTAACTTTAGCGGTGTGGGATTCGAACCGGTGACCTTCTGATTACGGGGCGAACGCCTAACCATTACGCCCACCTACTGCCCCAAGAAGAGAAGTACAGAAAGAATACGGTGTTCACCCCATGATCAGAAGGTCATCGGTTTGAATCCTAAGACTGCTAAAGGTACCACTGAGGTACTCCTGAGCTAGGTACCATTCCCAAGTACAGCTCCCTGAGCACGGTCCATGTCAGCTACTCCTTCACGGAGGAGTTGAATGCAGAGGTCACATTTCATTGTGGTGCAATGTGTCCTGTGCTGTGGTCTGTTCACGATGACAAATCATCATTCGTTCATTCATGATCTCATCCGCTTAATCCCAACCGGGGTAATTAGGTCTCCACAAGAGAGAAATTAGAAAGTTGACGATCTCCTTCAACTGCAAATTGAGGCAGAACGAGCTGCTTTTGTACATTTAAATAAATCCTCCAAATTTGAAATAACATCCCAGAAGACGTGCTCCACCATTGCTGCTTCTTGTAGTTGACGTGGTTGCCATGTAAATACAGGCCAGTTCTTGTTGATTCCCAGTTGATACCAATACCGACTTAATACCAGCAATGCCAACCAAGCCTCTGCTCCGTTCATACAGGGCGGAACTACCCACAGCAGCAGGCCCCGAACCCCATACAGGAGTATCCCTACAGAGCACCATGGGGGACCCAGTTGTAAGCCTTCTCTAGGTCCTCAAAACGCATGTAGACTGGATGAGCAAGCTCCCAGGCCCCCTCCAGTACCCTCGCAAGGGTATAAAGCTGGTCAAGTGTTCCACGGCCAGGACGAAAATCTTCCTTGCATTCTTCCTCCTGAATCTGAGATTTGACTATCGATCTCACCTCCTCTCCCGCACCCTGGAATAGATTTTCCCAGGTAGGCTGAGAAGCGTGATCCCCCTATAGTTGGGACACACCCTCCGTTCCCCCTCCATTCCTGTCCCTGACCTCCATGCAATGTTGAGCAAGCGTGTCAGCCACGACAGCCCCACAACATCCAGAGCCTTTAGTTTCTCTGGCCGAATCTCATCCACCTCCAGAGCCTAGTACCGGTACCAGTGGCACAAATTGGCGTAAAGTAATGCCCTAACGAAAGCCAGAAAACTTTAAGTAAACTTTTCCATTTGTTCAGAAAGATCCGTATAAATGCTTTATTTCATATACAACATTAACGAAAAACAACACGGATGCAAATGTGACACCATGTGGCATTACTGACGTTAAAGAAAAAAAGACAAAGCGAAATGACAGCCAACGTCCCCTCCTGCTATGCCATGACTTATGAAAGCAGTCCGACGTTGGGAATTTTAACAATTGTCACATTAGCAGTGGCTTTTATGTGCTAATGTAAGCATTGTGAGAGCTTAGGGAGCATCTAACAACGACCGTCTGAAAAACCCGCCGCCCCGGACGGCTTTAAATACGCTCATAACACATTAAACGTCCCTGCGGAGGCCGACGGCCCTTTTAATATTTAAAGGCGACTTGTTTCCACCTCGTCGCCGGCTTGCGTTTGCGTAGCGATGGGAAATCTCACTCGCCTTTGCTACATCATTTGTTTTGACACGTTACCTCTGGGTTCAGGTTAGAGATTCCACTTAAGACATTTTTACCGCCCTGCTTTAAAAGCAGGCGTTGAAATCACTCCTGGATTTTTTTTTAAATGCTCCGTTCAACGGACCTGAGATGTAGAACGTTGAAATGATGGCATTTTTTGGCCAATGCATCTCATGTAGGTCATGAATGATGAAATGCACATCAAAGTATGTACATCTGAGCACAATGAAATAAAAGAAAAAAAAATTGGCCAATGAAACAATAGCTTGCAGTTTTTCAATGTTTCTTAAATGCAAGACACTGGAATGAGACATCGATTTGACATGCGAGTCTAAATCCAACCTGGAATCCAGAGGCACAAAAGTCTACGTTTAGAAAGTAAAATTCCTTCCACTATTCCGAAGAATTACCAAAAACTTCTAGTTAGCAACTATGCTTTTGGGAATAACTAATTAATCAATCACCAATGTAACTAAGTGGTTAGGCATGCAATTGCTGAACAAATGCTTGCCAGCTAGCCATTAAGCTAGCAACTAGGCTAACTGGCAAGCTAACAACATTAGCTAACTTGCTAGCTACTGAAATTGTTAGTGGAGGTTTCAAAAACAAAACAGATTCCAAAGACTGTTGTTCCAGATGTTCTAATGTGAACATCTATCTTCAGTTGTATAAATAAATAAATAAAACAAACAGCACATTTCCTTTATCTACTGCAAATTAGCACTGCTTTGCTGACATTCAACTTCATTTTTCTCCTATTTTTTCCCTTTCTTTCTTCTTTTTAACTTAAGTGCACAGGCTCCTAGTGCATTATTTCCGCATAAACAGAATCCTGCAGTAATCACGGCCGGCGCTCCTGGAGTCTGGCAAATAAGTCCAACCTTGAAACGGATTATAAAAAGCAATCATTTGCATTTTATCTAGTTCGGCGGGAAAAAAAGTAAGAAAAACAACCTTGCCTTGAATGCCTTAAAGGGACGCTCCACCATCCCCCTCCACAAAAGTGGCTAACAAACGAAAGCTGCCGGCTAGTTTGAGTATTTTAGGCTCTGGCTTTTAGGCTAGAGTGTCCCTGTTAAACGAGGCTGCTGTTCGGATCCCTTAAACTATTGACATCTTTGGTATTTTTAAACATTTTTCTATCCCTTTATTTACTGGCTTATATAATTTAAATATAATTTGCTAGACATGTGTGACTTTACAAATAACTTTCTTTTTTAGAAGGCCCAAAGCTATACATACTTATGTGTTTATTTGCTGTAAAAATATTAAGTCAAAGTGGATCACATTTTTTAAGAACAAATTTTTGTTTTTTGTCTTTTCTTTATACTTTGTTCTCTTAATATCCTAAGGAATGTTGTTTTCAGTGTTTTTAGATATGGTACCGTTGCCATATAGGTAATATTTCCTTCATACCTACCTTCCTAGATAACTTTCCACATACCTTCCTATCTACCTAACGTCCTTCCTTCCCATCTACCCACCAACCGTCCTTCCTTTCAAACTGCCTACCTATCAAGGATGGACTGGGACCCAGCAACTGGACTTATGGGCCTCCCTATGGATTTTAAACTTGACAAATTATCATATTAGTGCCACCTGCTGTTGTTGGCTGTTAGACTTACTAAAACTTGGTTATTGAACAGAGCAGGTCGATGGCTGTGGACCTGACAGCCCTTCCAGTCTTTTCAGAAAGCACAAATTGCCAGTCCATCCCTGCTATGTATGTTATTTCCTGTCTACCTATCAACCTACCTGTCTCCCTACCAATCTAACTACTTACATACCTACCTACCTACCTACCCGGCTACCTACCTACCAATCTAACTACTTACCTACCAATCCTGTGTACCTACCTACCTACCTACCTACCCGGCTACCTACCTACCAATCTAACTACTTACCTACCAATCCTGTGTACCTACCTACCTACCTACCTACCCGGCTACCTACCTACCAATCTAACTACTTACCTACCAATCCTGTGTACCTACCTACCTACATACCTATCTTTCTACCTACCTACCTTTTCTACCTTCCATCGTTCCTACCTACGTACCTATCTATTTACCTACATATCAACCTACCCTACCTACCTATCTTTCTACCTACCTATCTACCTATATATCTACCAGTCTAGTCTACCTACATACTTATCTACCTATGTACTTACTTACCTACCTTCTTTCTTTCCTACCTACATACCTACCTACCAATCTAACTACTTATCTACCAATCCTGTGTACCTACCTACCTACATACCTATCCTTCTACCGACCTACCTACCTTCCATCGTTCCTACCTACTTACCTACCTATTTACCTACATATCAACCTACCTACCTATCTACCTATATATCTACCAATCTAGTCTACCTACATACTTATCTATCTATGTACTTACTTACCTACCTTCCTTCTTTCCTACCTACCTATCTACCTAGCTGTCTACCTACTTACCAATCCTGTGTACCTACCTACATACCTATCTTTCTACTGACCTACCTACCTTCCATCATACCCACGTATTTACCTACATATCAACCCACCTACCTATCTTTCTACCTACCTGCAGTATCTACCTATATATCTACCAATCTAGTCTACCTATATACTTATCTACTGTTGTTGGCTGTTAGACTTGCTAATACTTGGCTATTGAACAGAGCAGGTCGATGGCTGTGGACCTGACAACGCTTCTGGTCTTTTCCAGAAAGCACAGATTGTCAGTCCATCTCTGCTATGTATGTTATTTCCTGTCTACCTATCGACCTACCTGTCTACCTTCCAATCTAACTACTTACATACCTCCCTGTGAACCTACCTACCAACCTACATACCTATCTTTCTGTCTACTCACCTGTCTACCTACCTACCAATCTAACTACTTACCTAACAATCCTGTGTACCTACCTACCTACATACCTACCTACCTACCTACCTACCTATCTACCTTCCATCATTCCTACCTACTTACCTACCTATTTACCTACATATCAACCTACCTACCTTTCTACCAACCTATCTACCTATATATCTACCAATCTAGTCTACCTACATACTTATCTACCTATATACTTACTTACCTACCTTCCATCTTTCCTACCTACCTACCAATCTAACTACTTACCTACCAATCCTGTGTACCTACCTACCTACATACCTATCTTTCTACCTACCTACCTACCTTCCATCATTCCTACCTACTTACCTACCTATTTACCTACATATCAACCTACCTACCAATCGAACTACCTACCTATCTACCTCTTTAAACCTACCTATATATCTACCAATCTAGTCTACCTACATACTTATCTACATATGTACTTACTTACCTACCTTCCTTCTTTCCTACCTACCTATCTACTTACCTTTCTACCTACCTACCAATCTAACTACTTACATACCTATCTGTGTACCTACCTACCAACCTACATATCTATCTTTCTACTTACCTACCCGGCTACCTACATACCTATCTTTCTACTGACCTACCTACCTTCCATCCTTGCTACCTACTTACTTCCTTAACTATTTACCTACATATCAACCAACCTGCCTATCTTTCTACCTACCTATCTATCTATCTACCTACCTATACATCTTACTTAACTACCTTCCTTCTTTCCTACCTACAGTACCTAACTACCTACCTACTTACCTTCCTACCGTCCTTCCTTCCTACCTACCTACTTACTTACCTTTCTACCTATATACATACCTACTTACTTACCTTCCTTCCTACTTACATTCATACCTACCTTGCTACCTACATAGGTAGCATTTATTTATTGCATAGAAACATAACTGGGCTGAAGGCATCGGGTTAGTAACCCAAATTTCAGTCATATGTATATGTTTTTCACACCCAAAGTTAAGTGTGCAAAAATACACTCACTTTGCACGCCAAGCTCTTATAAGGTTAAATGAAGTCAACTAAAAGCTCAAACTCTTTGTTGCTTATTTTTTCTATTTTTTTCATTTTCCACCTTTGTCATGGCCTCGCCTTTAGCGAGCGAGTCGTCTGCATTTTTGGTGCTCTTACACCGTCTGGAGACGGGGAGAAAGTGCTATGGGGAAGAAAAAAAGAGAACAAGGCCATCTGTAAAAGGCTATTAAACGGGGCCATGCATAATGAATGGCTAGCAGTGTGGGCCGCTATTGTAGCAGGACTGCGGAATCCATTAGCGATGGAGGATTTTCGCTGGAACATGCAGGCCTAGATTTGAAACAGAACTATTATTAAATCATTAAGAAGATGGGAGAAAAGGATGGCAAGCCGGTATCTCTCTCTCTGTCTCTCACTCTCTTTTCTGTTCCTGCTCGTCTTTCACACATTTACTTAATGCATTTAAGAAAAAAGAATTTCCAAACCGTGAATTAATACCAGCACGGCATATAGCATTACGTGGCTAAACTGTGATTTTATCTCTTTAACCTTGTCACTCTCGCATCAGAGCTTTTATAACAGAGAGGAAAAAATGGTCATGAAAAAACGCTTGTCTTCGATAATTGCAAAGTCTAGACTGGCGTTGGATATACATTGCAAAAGTCTCAAGCAACCCGTCATTAGGTGCTGTGATTTATGTGCAAACATGTATGATTAAACTAAAAAGTAAATAATATTCTTCAAGATGATGCTAAAATAAAGTCTGGCTCTTTTGCAGTGACATATGAAAAAATCAGGGATAGATGAAAAGGCTGCACAGCACTGCTTATAGACAAAATATCATGTTAATAATAAAACTCCCATTAAGCACGTCTTTATGAATGTTGTTCATATAATGAAGCAATTATTGGCTGCCTTTTTATATTTTTATCTAGGTTCATTTTTGCTTTCCAGTCTGCAACTCTACAATACTTGAGTGGAAATACGAAAAATTTATCACAATTACAATGCTATTACTAATTTATGAATAGAACATTTACAAAATTAAGACCCAAAATTTATGGAGTTAAAAGAAAATAGGCCGGCAGGTTATCCGTGCAAATAGTAAGTATTTTTGCAGTTCTATACTGATCAATTTAAATATTTTTCTGCAGATCAGATTGAAAAATCTAATAATATATGTCCCAAGTGACCACTCTCTCAGCCCCATCTGATTTGTCAGATGTCTTATTTGTTTGACATTCTGACCAAACTTTTTACGTTAATGATGCGATTGAGATGTCTCAGATTCAATCAAACGCTAAAAGGCATCTGTCAATTCCTGACATCCATATTAAATATGAATGGCGAAGTATTTCAACACATCATTTACTGTCGTCAAATGCGTTCATAGGCATGGTTAAGCGCGTTACAGAACAAGATGTTTCTGAAATACAATTTTCATTTTCACACAGATTTTCATTTCATCCCCCAATGACTTTATGCAATGAAAAGGAAAACATCTGTGATGGTGTTAACTGAGACAGAACAATCAGTGGATTTCATAGCTGATCCCAAAGTGATTTGATGGGGGAGGGTTTGGGATCATAAGCACAGGGATAAAAGAAGTGTATTGGTCAGTTGTGCACGAGTTGCTCACAATGAACGTCCAGTTTGATGACGATCCGCTTCTTCCCTTCAGCACTGCTACACTCCACTGCGTAATTTCCCATGTCTCGACGAGTAACGTTGCGTATCTCCAGCGCTAAGGCCTCGGTGAAGTGGTAGCGATAGTCTCGTTCTGTGCAAAGCAAAATAAAGACAAAACATACTAGTACTGTGTGTACTGTAATTTTCCTCTCATTTAGGAAATAAATTCTTTCATTTTTTAAGAAAAAATAAGTCCCCCCTCCCCACTAAACAAACACACACACAATAGAAGCCACACAGTGATATGAATCCCTCTGTAGGACTCACACCCACATAAAAAATTCAAGAATGGCCACGCTTAAATCATAAATGCCGTTTGTGCTGACCACACACACACAGGAACACAGGAAGGCCTGTTGTGGAGAGGAGGGGGAGCAGCGAAGCCGGCGTAGAACTCCGACGTTGTGTAGCGTTCAAAATGACACCAGTCCTCATTTAGACTGCATACATTAACACACACACACACAGCATGAGCACCAGCACATCTGGCCGGGCGCAGCATTGCCGTGATGCCCGATGTTTTATTCAGCACGCATATGGCAGCGTGAGGGCCCATGAAGAGGGGTGTGTGTGTGTGTGTTTGAACGGCAGCGATTTGGAGTGTTTGAGTAGTGTAACGGTTAGGGGGCTTGCTCCTAGTGGGGTACTTGATGGGATTTGAACTGGACCAGTACATGTATAAGTTGGTTCAAATCCCATCCCAATACAGGTAAAGCTACCACTAAGGTGCTTAACAGGATCCCAGTCTTCATTTACTGGTAAAGGTATCACAAGAAGAGTGATGGTAAGGGAGTTGTTCTGAGTGTTGCTGGTTCAAATCCTGGCCTGGTAAAAAAAAAAAAAAAAAAGTACCATACAGCACAGTTAAAATGCTGATAAAGGTACTGGGACGGTACTTGACAAGACTTGAATCAAGCCAGTAAAAGAGTTACTTCTGTGATCAGACGGTTGATGGTTCAAATTCTACGTTCGCAGGGTCACTGGTTCTAATCCCAACTATGTAAAGGTACCTGACAAGATTTGAACCAGACCGGAGAAGTTATACGTTCTGTTCGAATCCTGGTAAAGGTACCACAAGTAGTGACTGTATAATCAGAGGGTTGCCAGTTCTCATCCCAGACCAGCAAAAGTACCACTGTGGTATCCCTGATAAGGGTGCCACATTAAGTTGGTATTTAGTTGTGTGTTCACAATGATAAATAATCTCTCACTTTCTACTGTATTTCTTCATGTGTGTGTTTGTATGTGTGTGTGTGTGTGTGTTTAAGGGAGTGTAAGTGTGAAAAGTTTGGAATAAAATGTAACATTCATTACCGCTGACCACTTTCTCGCCCTGGAACGTCCACTCACAGGAAATCTCATCCGGATTGGCTGACACCATGACAGGGAGTGTGACGGTGTCGTCCTCCATCACCTGGACCTCAGTGGGCTGCTCTTCTGAGAACTCGGGAGGAACTAACACACACACACACACACACACACACACACACACAGACAATACATAATCCAATTGATTAGGATGAGGCATGACTTTATGGGAAATCTTTGGTGTTTTTTTGTGTTTGTGTGGACACAGGTTTGTGTGCAGGTTTCACACATCAGACTACACGGTATCGAGAAACGAGGATAAGAGTTGGAGCTGTAACAGGAATTTCATTTATATTATGCGTAGATTGAGCCATTTGGCAGACACTTCAACATGGAATAAATTACCAAAAAAACAAGCCAATAGTAGAGGGCACGAAGCCAGCAAACGCAGTGAGAATCGGAAATGTTTCGAGCTCGAGAGAACGGCAAAAAAACAGGAAAAAGGAATAATTTGGGGGGAAATTATTCGTTCAGTGTAATAGCTATTATTTTAGTATTTTCATACAGTTTGATTGCGTCAGTTAGCTCAATTATTTTGTATAGAGGTAACACCACATGTCTGGGCCATAACTATATATTTTTATCAGATGCTGTCAAAAATCGCAAAATTTTATTTTAAAAAATCATATCAATGTCAAATGTATTCCTATTTCCTATTTAGTTTAAATTTTGTCAGCTCTCACGTCTTTGACAAATGTTGACCAATTTGGCATCTTGAAAACCAAAAAAAAAGACAATTTTATGAATTTTTCAAAAGAATTTGGACAGATAATAAAAAAGAAGGTTTTTTTTTTTTACAAACTTCTTTCACATATGCTGAATTTTAGTCATATTTTGTCATTTTTTTTAAACAATCAATGTTAATTAAATACTGATATTAAAAAGATACTTTCACAGAATTTTTCTAATTTGCTGCAAGTTTGTCAAAACTTCTGAAAAGGTTTTTTTTTTAAACAATTGTCTTTTTACTAAGTTTTTTACTAAGTTTTATATATGGCTACAATACCCTGCAAAATGTTATATATCACAATGCTATTTTGAGAAAGACAATTGGACAATTAAAAAAAAAATCTTTCAGTTGATCAATTTATGACCAAATTTAACAATAATTATCAGTTTATAAAGAATGTTCAACATTTAAAAAAATGTTTTTAACAATACAAAATAAGGCGAGGCAGGCGATAAAATAATCACTTTGCAAATTTGCAAGTTTAATTCTGAATAACAAATGAAAGAATTTTGTTTTTGAATTTTGGGTAAAAGTACGGAATTGCTATTTATGACTCAAAGAAAAATCAACAAGCGGTTAAAAATTATTCACAACAACTGTTTTGAAAGTTTCTTTTATAGTTTTTTTTTTATTTAATTTTGTGTTGTTTTTAGAATTTTTATAATGAAAAGCTTTTGTTTATTTGGTCCTCCAAATAATTTAGTTTTTTTTGTTTGTTTTTTGGTAACTTTTTTTTTTTACTTTAATCACTTTTTTTTTCCATTTAGTCTTTCAACCATTTTCTTATTCTCCTGACTTTTATATGATATTGTGTGTTTGATCTGTCTCCTTCGCAACAGCTCCGCTCTCACAGCCGGAGTGTTTTTCTCTCATTACAAGACTGTCAACGTTACAAAACACATATTTATTATCTCCTAAATTTCTACAGCGAACAAAAATAAAATAATAAAAATGTTCAGCGCGTCTAAGAAACTCTAAACAAACATTAATATTTAATTTGTGGAAGCGGCACTTGACTTTGAAGGTTTAATGGGTTTTCTGAAAACTCTGCGGATGCTAGCAGCACAGATTTCATTTACACACACACACACACACACAAACAAAAACACACACACACACAGAAAAACACACACACACACAAGGCTAAAATCTAATTATTTCGGTTTTAAATGCAGACTGACCGCTTCACTCAGAGAAAATGGATTGGATGCTTTCAAGGTTTTTTGGCCATATTTGTGAGCTTTATTTTATTAATGTAGGACGGATGTGCCGAGACTCACACACACACACAAACACACACACACACACACAACCAAAGCTATGAATGAGTGAATGAATGAATGAATGAATGAACGACAAAGAAAGACAGGCAAAAATACTGTTGTATCTACACCCAAAAATGAATGAATGAATAAACAAGTAAAGAAAAAAAAAGAAATAAAGAAAATACACACCCAAAAATGAATGAATGAATGAATGAATGAATGAAGGAAAAATAAAATAAAATAATGAATGTAAACTATTGTATCTACGATCTACCTAAGAAAACACTGTTGTATCTACACCCATAGCTATGAGTGAATAAATGGATGAATAAGAACGAAAAAGCAAAGGAATAAATAAATTAAGAAAGAAGCGAAGACAGAAGAAAATATTGTCGTATCTACACTCAAAGCAATGAATGAATGAATGCATGAAAAGAAAAGAAAGAAAGAAAGAAAGAAAAAACTGCCTACACCCAAAGCTCTCTCTCTCTCTCTCTCTATATATGTGTGTATATTTATATATATATATATATATATATATATATATATATATATATATATTTATATACACATATATATATGTATAGAGAGAGAGAGAGAGAGAGAGAGAGACTTATATATGTATATAAGTCTTTTAGGTTAGTTTTTAAGGTCTCCTTAGTGGTTACCATGGTACACCCTCACGCACACACACACACACACACACACAGACACACAGACACACACACAGACACACACAGACACACAGAAACATGTTTTTTCTACTTGTTAAATCAAGGCAGCACTTGAAGAGGTGGCGAGCTACATTGAGAGACAGCATCAAAGTCAAGCGTGCATGTCAAGCCTGACAAAGCCATAATCGACACTCCACACACACACACACACACACCCTCACACAATACCATACATTTGCAAACGCATTAGCAAGTGTGGCTAAAAGACCCTTTCAAAGCATGAACACACACACACACACATAAACTCTTGCCAAACATACAGATAATGCTAATGGGTTCTGGGAATACAAACAAGACAGACAGACAGACACACACACACACACAGTTAGGTATTTGGAAAAGCAGGAAAACAAATTTGTCCTTATAAGATAAGGATACTACATGCACATAATTGGTCTCTCTCACACACACACACACCTACACACAAGACGCCTAGGTGTAGAAGGTGTTGACTCCTTCGACAGCAGGTTGCTGTAGGCCTGATAGGTGATCCTTGTTAATGCGGTGTGATGGGAGCTTAGAGGGAGGGCGAGCTTACTGGTGACGGACATCCCACCAAACTCCGCCCTCCTTGGAGCTTGGTCCACCCCCATCAACCTGGGGAGAGAGAGAGGGAGAGGAAGAGAGAGAGTTGTGCAGTGCAGGCCATTAATACATGTCAGGAATTCCGTGTTTTCTCAAGGATGAATTTTATCTTTATCATGCATGATGAATGTCGGAAAAAGAAACACGAACCTGAGTGTCATCATGAATGTCTACATCATTCCTCATCACATTCCCCTCATTCCTTAACCCACTTCATTCCCAAAGTCTACTATTCTCAAAAACCCTTCATTTCCAAACCTACCCATTCCAAAACTATGGAATTCTCAAAACACATAATGTCAAAACAACATCCATCATTCCCAAACTCCCATTCCCAATCTCCCTTTATTGTCAAACATCCATATTTCCCAACCTATATTCCCAAATCTTTCCATTCTCAACCCCCATTCTCAAACACCCTCTTTCTAAAATCCCCATCATTCCCAAGGCCCTCATTCCAATGACCTCACTTTCCCCAAACATGCCACATTCCAAAAACTAGCTTATTCCCAATAAATCATCTTCATTTCAAACCCACATTCCCATATCATCATTCCAACCCTAATTTTTCCAAACCTTCTTAATTCTCAGACCCACATCCCCACATGCACCACTTTAATAAACCACACAATTCTCAACCTCTACTGCCCAAACCCTCATCATTCCCAATGATCTTCATTCCTAAATCCACCTTCCCATTTACAATTCCACCATTTCCAACTCCCCCTTCATTTCCAAGCCTCTCACTTTCCTAACTCCATCATTCACAACCACCTATCCATTCACAAACTGCCTTCACTTCCATACCCATCTATTCCTTAAAACCTCACATTCCCAAACATTCCCACTCCCATCATTATCAAAACTTTCGATTTCTAAACTCAGTCATTCCCAATCCCACCTTCATCTCCAAACCCAGATTCCCAAACTCCCCTTTCTCTTAAACTTTCATATTCCTAACCCCCACTCCCGAACCCTTTCTTTCCATAATCCCCATCATTCCCAAATTTCCAAACAAACTATTGACAAATCCCCTCATTCCCAGCCACCTTTATTCCCCAATCATCTTTCCCAACCCCCCCACTATTCTCCCCTATTCAAAAATCCCCCAAACCCCTCATTCCCAAGCTAATAATAACTCCATAATTCCTAACCTCACTTTCCAAAACACAGCCACACTATATTCCAGATTTTACATGAAGCATGTCCTAAAAGAGTCTGTTTACTAGTGAAATGCTCCCCAGTCTCCACAGTCATGTGTTTGTGCCCCGTGATTCCGGCCTGATCCAGGCTCTCATCCAAATGTGATGACTCTGGAGTGACCAGCGGGCACGGATTAGCGTCGCTGGTGGCATTTCCCTTCGGGCATTTGAGAGAGGCGAGGCTTTTTCTGCAGAGGCGGTTATTGATTGCAGTGAGACGGAGTCTAACAAGGTAATGACTCAGCAATCACTGGCTGCCTGTCCAAACTCAGCGCCAGTAGAAACTGCAGACGGATGGAGAAATGCCGGCAGTATCGCCTCACACATTCCTGGACACACTCCAGACTCCATATATATATATAAATATATACATACATGGAACAAGAAGTCAAAACATTATGATGACACCTTTCTGAGATGCTGTTGCTTCTCCATTTGCTTCCAAAACAGACATCATGCTAGACAAGTTTATTAATATATTCCAACATCCCCTCATTTCTAAAGCCACACTCCCAAAACTTCCTCCAATCATAAAACATCCAAATTCTCAACCCCCAAACCTTCCAAATCCCAAATTCTATCAATTGCAAATCATCATTTCCGAATCCAAATCCCCTGCATTCCCACACTTCCTTATTCCCAACCTTTATTTTTAAACACACTTTTTTTTTATTTCAAAAGTCCAATATTCCCAAACACCATTCATTCCAAAACTCATTTATTCTCAAGCCACCCCTTTCCTAAAATGCAACTACCCAAACTCCATAATTCCCAAATTTCCCAATTCCCAAATTCATCAATCTCAAAGTTCCCAATTCCCAAATTTACTGTCCAAAACCCTCTGTATTCCCACACCTCCTTATTCTTAACCACTATTTTTTAACCCCCTGTCTTTTACTAAGACCCCAATTCCCAAATGCCATCATTCCCAAAACGTCCCATTCCCAACTTCTTCATTTCCAAATCCCCTGCATTCCCAGACCTCTCTATTCTCAATCCTGCTTTCTCCCAAATCCCCACTCAGTACAAAACTTGCATATTCTCAACCCCTCTCTTTCCCAAACATCCCCATTCCCAAACTACATCATTCCTCAATCTTCCCATTCCCAAATTCATCTCAAATCTCCCAACTCCACAGTACCAAACCTCCCTAATTTAACCCCCATTCCTTAACCTATTGCCAAAGACTGATTACTATTCATCTCTGATTGTACTGTATACGTCCCTGAATTTGCCTTCTAGGGATCTTGCTTATTTTGGGAAACGAGTGTTCAAAAAATCTATAAGCTTTGTACCTGGTGGAGGCCAAGCTCCAGCTGATGTTGGCTGTTGGGTTGCTGCTTCCAGCCAAACAATCCAAATTTAGGGTGGTTCCGGCCCGGATTTCTTTCTGCTTGACCACGATCTTGACGCTTATTGATGGAACTGAATCGGAAACATAAGAGAACCCAATGATAGTTGTGCTGGAGGTAGGATTCGAACCAGGTCAAGTATCTTGATTACTGGCGTTGCACGATTCAGAATCAAATGTCACGATTCGATTCTGATTCTGGGGCTCACTATTCGAAAATCGATTCACGATTCATAAATGAATCACAATTTGAATTAAATGAATTTCCCATTTGACTGTGGTAGATCAACAAAAACGTCACAATGAAGCAAATGTGGTTTACTAAATGTAACGCGTACGCAGCAAGGTGCCATCTCCAAGCACAAAAGCTGCCCACTGCTCCTTCACGGACGGGTCCAACGCAGAGTGTGACAAATAATTACAGACTTAAATATGGTTTCTCAAAGTGAAAAGTTCTAGCTTAGCAAAAAATCAAACCTGCTGAAGGCCTTACAGCTCAAATGATCTTATTTTTGGTTTAGCTAAACTCTAAATAAAAGCAAAGCGATGTTCTAATGGTCTGAAGCGTCTGACTGAAGTCGGTGGCGGACGCCCAGGCTGGATGCCTCTTCCACAAGGAAGCGGAACAAAGAAGCAGCAAATCTACTCGCTACAAAGAAATCGACGTCTGCACATCAGAGTGTTAAAGCGGCTTTGGAGTGCTGTGTAAAGTTGCGAGCTGAAATTTTTTATCTGAAACACGAACGTGAGAAGATTTAAAGGCACATATCTATCAATCTTCTGCATATGTCACATCGTTAAAGCTTCAATCGGGTCTAGACGCTTCACTGATGTATTGTTTTTGTGGCGCTCTTATCTTATTTTTCACTTCATTGGGGATTGATCTCACTCTGGATTTACTGTACTGTCAAAAATAGATGAAAGTTAAAGGTGTAGTTAAATCTTTAAAGCTTGTATGTCAGTAAAGTTTCCAGTGGATCCATCATGAGTGCCTCCACAGTGGCACCTTTACCAGGAGAAGTTGGTGGCGTAACAGTTAGGGCGTTCACCACGTTATCAGAAAGTTCAAATCCCAGACCGCTTAAGATTCCCTTGAGGTACTCATCAGCAAAGTACCGTCCCCAAGTACCGATCCTCATGTCAGCTGCCCACCGCTCCTTCACGGATCGGTTAAATGCAGAGGTCACATTTGGTTGTGGTGCAATGTGTGCTGTGCTGTGATGTGTTCACAATTGGACTTTCACACCAATCCAGTACTTGAACCCGACAACCCTCTGGTCAACTCGTTAACGGTTATGCTAACATGCTAACTGCCCCCCGACTGTTCGGTTTTCGAAGTTCTTCTCCGTGACCGTACTCACACTGTACTGTCAGTTTGACCGCAGCAGATCGGACCTTCTTTGCCTCATTGGTGGCGTCGCAGCGGTACGTTGCTAAATTATCGCTGGGCTGCAAGGTGTGCAGGAGCTCCCGAGATACACCTCGCTCAGACACCACATGCTTGCTTGAGATCGGCAAGACTTTGCCGTTCTAACGTCACACACACAAAAACACACACACAGTCAAGTCGTTAGATCTTTGTGAGGACTCCCAGATGTAAAGAAAACTATAGTTAGGTTATAGTTACGTCTCAAAAATTCGAATCGCAATATTTTTGGAACGATACTGCACCGCTTCCAAACGTTGAAATGGCAAAAAATTCAATATTAAACACAAACCTTTAACCAGGTCAGTTTTCCGGTTGGGTTTCCTCCACTAGAGAAACACACCAGACGAACAACTTTTCCTGAACGTAGAGGAGTTCCTTCAGGAGGAGCTTCCAACCACACCTTCTGAGGAGGATCTGAGAGAGAGAGAGAGAGAGAGAGAGAGAGAAATGAGTGAATTTAAGTGTGTGATTACTTGTCTTTGTGAACACAGCGCAGCACACACTCCACCACAACCAAAGGTGACCTCTGGGTTTGACCCATTCGTGAAGCAGCAGCAGCAGCAGCATCAGCAGTGCCTGGGGACGGTACCTTGCTCACGAGTACCTCAGTGGTAGCTTTTACCGGACCGGGACTTGAACCGGAGGCACTTCCGGTCACGGGGTCAACTCCGTAACTATTACGCTAGCAACTACAAGTAGCCTATTAGTTGTATCAACATTGCATGTAATCAATACCTGACTGTCAAATTAATTCATTACAATTCCAAAACTTGACGTGACATAGAAGTGAACATATATATATTTGTCGTCTGCATCTCTCCCTTTCTCTCACTCAGTCGTCTGTATCTCTCCCTTTGTTTTCTCTACAAGTTTCACTGTCTTTCTTTTTCTTTTTACCGTCTTTTCACGGGTTTGTCTTGCCTCTAACTCTCTCATCTGTCTGCACTGTAGCGTCACGATGTTTACTGCCTGGAATGCACACGCTTGACGGTATCACGTGGGACGGCTTAACTTGTATGCAACTGGTCTGTACGTTTCCTCGTCCACTTAACCACTACTGAAAAGGCTACAAATGCTGCGCTGGATAAAGTAAAACTCTGTTTGGCTATAAGTCCGGGCTCGTATGCGACAGCTTCTGCTAACCTTCGCTATATGTTATAAGAGTGAGGCCCAACCCGATAATATTGCGCACAATTCATACGGAACATTTTTATTAATGGCAATTAGGGCCTGCGTTCACCAAATGTGTTTTTTTTTTTTCCGTTGGCAGTGCCTGTTTGTAATACAAATCCTGTGAGCTTTAGCATTTCCAGCGCTAAATGCTAAACGCTGTCACTTTTCTCTTGCTAGCCAATCAAAATCGAGAAAGGGGTGGGACATAAAAACCTGTGGCACACTCCCAACTCTTTACTTGCACCGTTGATCACACGCACTCAATCTCTACGTCTCGAAGACGAAGCTGTGAGAATCTATTTCAAACGCTGCCGCTACTGCTAAGATGCGATTTCTTGTCGAACGTCTTGTCGGCTAAACTAGCGATCTCAAAGAAATAGGAACGAACACGGGAATGCCCGATGGCGCTTTCCGTAACTTAGCAACAACGAGCGCTGGAAGTGAGGTTTTGAGCATTCTCAGCAGAAAAAAAAAAAACGCGTTTGGTGGAAACAGGCCCTATGTCGTGTGACCAGGTTTGGCCCTGTTAATTTCAACACATACGTTTGTCCGGCTGAAATGTCATTGTACAGTTGAGTGACTGAAAGGTGAAACTTTTCACCGAAGCAGTAGCAGAATGTACAGCTGACATTACTTTGTAACTGGTCTTTATCAGTTCATCTGCATATTAATTTTGCGGGATCTTACAGGTTCCAAACTCGAATAACTCCTGCAATTTTTTTTTTTAATTTAGTGATAAATGTCAAGACAAACACAAGCTACTGTTGTTGGACTCACAGTAGACGGTGAGAGTTTTGGTCTGGATGCTGGAGAAACGTGTTCCTTTGTTAAAAGCCTCACAGGTCAGAGGCAGGTCGTTCTCCTCTCTGGACACTTTGTGGGTCAAGTTGGACATTGTTGTCATGCCGCCATTCTCTCCCTTTAATAGCAAACACACATGTCAACATGATAACATTACCTTATCTCTTAGACTATCACATGGGTGATTATCTGCTGTCGTCTTTGACTGTGTATTGTTCTGATGTTTGGTTTTTGAAGACGAGTTGACGAGTTGAAAGTTGAACGTTTCCTTCTTCAGTCTCACACAGCGAAATGAGAACCGAATGTAAAGTTACTGGAAAATGTTTCGCTTGATGGCACAGAAATGGGAAATTTTCCTTACATACTAAATGTTCACATCTACTTCATATTCCGTGACATTTGTCTGCTGGAAGAAATAGACGAAAAGCAGGAAATTCCAATTTTGTCCTGATTGAGTAACACAAACTATTCTTGTGTTCAAGTTAGTCATCTCACAAGACAAAAATGCTGCCAATGATCGATGCAAATTTATAATGATTCAATTTATAATTTTTACGTTATTTTCTACAATAGCAAGCAAATATGTTTCCTCAGCGAGGGAATATAAAGCGCTTTTTTATGTTTGAGATGAAGTCCAACAAACTTGCATGTATCACTGTAGGTTGGTGTATATATTAGTCTTTTTGTCGCTGGTTATATAGTATTTTCATGACTTGTCGTTTAATAATTAATGAATAAGTTATTAATCAGTAATCATAGAAGGGCCGTTTTGATAGAAATTCATTTTGGCCAGAAACCTAAACCTAGAAATGTACATGAACAAGACAAATACATTTGTATCTAAATTCCAAAATAAGAAATTTATCTGGGCCAGAGATTTTTCAGCAGCCGTTAAACAGTAGATAATGAGAAATTTTAAACCAGCACAAATGAACGTCTTGTTAATGTAAGTTCAGTCGCATCTGACATAGGTCAAAATGCACAAACAGTTTTTTAAAAAGCAGTTAATTAAGCTCAAACTAAAAGTTTGTGTCTGTTGAAATACCTCAAAGCTCTCGTTGCAAATAAACCACTGGTTGGGTTGTTCAGATTTGGTGGAAAACAACTGCGTATTTATCAGTAGTACCAGCAATTTTCAATTTTATATTTGTCAATTTTTACGATAATTTTACATTATCGACTAATATTTTACTCAGTGAAACTTTCAAAGCTGGTTAAATTCTCCTTAGTCTAAACCTTTCAGTCATTCATTATCCGAACTGCCAAATCCCAACTGAGGTCGAGAGGGGACCGGAGTCTGTCCCAGGAACTACGGGTACCAATCCAGGGCAGGTGCCAAGACACCACTAGTCTAAACTTATATTAGTGAAATATTAAGAATGCTAGCAGAATTTTAACCATCGTAGAATGTGCTGAAACTGATTTTGCTTTTATGTTTAATTACGTTTAAATCACGTTTAATTGCGTCATGTCAAAGTTAAATTAGCTCAGCTGACAGTCTCTCTATTGTTGCTGTTTATTTACGCCGAAGCCCGAGGCCATTTCTCGTCAAACGTCCGCCAGGTCAAAGTAACAGCCGGCTTGTTTATGCACAAAAGCGTTCAAACGTTGAAATTGCGGCCGCGCAATCTTCGTGTCAACAGCCACGTTTAAAAGGTTGACGACACCGGAAGCGGGTGTCAATAATTTTACGGCTTCCAGCCGACTTCATTCGAGAGACGTTTTTCAAGCGCGTACAGGCAGTCATCCCTGGCCTTCACACTTGACACCAGGGCTGGGCGATGTGACCTAAAAATAATATTTTTAGCATATTTTTAAAGCCATATTGAGATACACAATATATAGATATATTCGCTGTTTCTACGTTTCCCACAATCCCCCACACGAGTCGGAGACGTGTCACAATGATGTGATGGATGTGCGTCTGGAATAAATTGTGAGTAGTTGTTGCTATTTATCAGCTAAAATATGAATTTTGTCTGTAATAAAGGGGAAGATTTGACTGAAGCGGAGCATTTTTGGCAGCGATGGCGTTCCACATAGCCAGTGCCCACACACAGTCAAGAATGCCATTTAAATGATTTTGTTTTCTGTTTTTCTTTGGAACCAAGTCGTCCGCTTCCATCTCCACTTAACATCTCTGAAATGGCGTGAAATAGTGATGAAGATGAAGGGATGTTGACATGGTGAATCAAAAAGGAACAAATGTGAAAAGACGAAGAGCAGCAGCAGGAGGTGGAGGAGGAGGAGGAGGGTGAGAGTCCGGTGAGGCGTATAGCGGCCGGCTTGTAGTGGCTTTTATTAACTTACATTACAATTCATTCAAATCAAAGGCCGTGAGGGGGAAAAAAAAGGGGAAAAGAAAAGAAAGAGATAGAGAAATAAAGGGAGGAGTGGGGGTGGTGGGTGGTGGTGGTGATCTCCGCAAGCTCCCGATCTCTCAGGAAATGAAACGGCGTCGAACAGAATCGAAACCAAAGCCCGAGCCGGTTGCACTCGGCCACCGAGGTCAAGGTGCGCCAGCGTTATTTTTTGTAGCATAATAGCGGAATTATTCTTTTAATCAAACGTTCCACCTCGCCGGGGAGCTACATGACAGAGTTTTTTTATTGTCCCTGACTTGGAGGCCGAACTCATCAAGAACTCAATAAAGCAACACCGCGCTTACACGTTTCTTCTCTCTTTGAAAGCAATTTCAAAGTCTCACTTCAGAAGTTACTGTAAAGGAGCCGGCGCGATTTATGCACAGCTAAATTATTCAGGGGCCGGAGCGAAGCGCCTGCCGGAGCCGATGTTAAGCGGTTTGTAAATGATACTGGCTTCTCATGCGCGTTTAGGCAGCAAACTGCACTTGCTAATTTAATTTTAGCCCATGCTTAAAAGACAGAGGAGTCTAAGTATAAACCGGCAGATTATAAGTAGGATCTTAAAAGCGCTTTGAACATGCCTTAAAACTGGGAGTGGAGCGCAGAGAGGGAGATGAAGGAAGAACTCCAGTGTTGGACCTTCATATGAGTGGCTTCAACAGCACAGCACAGAGTGCACCACAAGGAAATGTGACCTCTGAATTCGGACCCATCCATGAAGGAGCAGTGAGCAGTTTTTGTTTAGGCAACACCTGTGGAGCAGTACTTGCTCATGAGTACCGTTAGTGGTACCTTCACCAGATTGGAACTTGAACTGGCACAATTTTTTGAAACAATGCTCAGTGGATGCTAGATACTGGGCTGTTGTCATGATGCATAAAGTGCTCTGAGAAGTTAAGTAGGAGATCGCAGAAGTTATTCAGCACCATGGACAGCGATCATGTCGGTACTTCACTTCATCACCATGGACAGCGATCGACCAGCACCACCACTGTCATCAGAAGGTCCCTGGTTCATGTTCCAGACCAGTAAACATGTCACCACTGTTGTGGACAGTCTCCAGAAGGTCCCTGGTTCATGTTCCAGACCAGTAAACGTCCCACCACTGTTGTGGACAGTCTCCAGAAGGTCCCTGGTTCAAGTTCCAGACCAGTAAACGTGCCACCACTGTTGTGGATAGTCACCAGAAGGTCCCTGGTTCAAGTTCCAGACCAGTAAAGGTACCACCACTGTTGTGGACAGTTTCCAGAAGTTTTGGGAATTAATCTTTGTCTAATGCACCTGTTAAAGTTCCAAATATAACAATTTTGCAATTTTTGAAATAGTCTCCTCCTATTTTGACAAATGTATGACTCATGACAGCGATTCACACATTTAACAAAGCTGACCATAAGGTAAATGAAACATTTTTCAGCAGTAAATCCAGCAGCAGTTTGAGCGGTTGGTTACCTCTTCCCTGATGACGACGCTGGTGTTGAGTTCTCGGAAGCCGAGCCACCAGCGGATGTCCACAGGAGGGTTACTGGAGGTGGTGTGACAGGTCAGACTGACTTCTTTCCCCTCTATGGCCTCAGCTGAACCCAGGAGGACCACCTTGGCCGGTTCAACTGGATCAGAAACAGACATCTGCATTAGTGTTGTCAGCAGAGTATGAATTCTGCCTCCTCAATCGGGGGGTCCGACTACCCCAAAATGAGCGCCTGACTTAACGACAGAACTGTCTATCTATCGTAGCTGACCAATTAATGTTGACCCAAACAGTGAACAATTCACCTTCTAGACGTTAGCTTGCAGCTGTAGACCAAACGTTTAAACCAACAAAACTACTTTTGTAAAAGAAGACATTTTCAAAGCTAGACTTCTGCTGCTACTTACATCTGTTTACTTAATCGGGAACGTCAGACCCCCCCACAAAAACTCGGAGCAAGGTTTAGACTCTCCTTCTTGTTGGTGTAAATAACGTGAGCATTCCACTCTCCTGCCGTTACTTCACAGCCTATGAGCTTTTACCGAGACTCGTACGAGACGTTGACGATCTCCACCGCGCCAGTCTTCGACTGCTTATAAAGTAGCTGGTAAACTCTGCTCCCTTTCCCTCTTTTTTTTTTTTTTTGAGCGTAATTGATTCGTCGCAGGTTGTGATTAAAAGGCTCTCTAATGGAAATTTCCCGTGCCGTTTTCCCCGGAGCCGGCCGTCGCTGTTAGTACGAGAGGAACGCCTCGTGCGGTCGCTCCCTTTTTTCCGCCTTCTTTCCTTTTGTTTTCTTTTCATGAATTTTGCAAGAGCCTCGCCGGAGTATTCCCACGTGAGATATTACCGTTTATTATCTTGCATCGCATTTGCATATATACCGTTAATGCTGCGCAAGACCTGTGCAATTAGAAAGCGAACAAGGAATCTTTTTTAGGCTGGGCCTGTGGTGATATTTTTGCCGTTTGAAATATTCAGTTTGAAATAAATAAAGAAAAATGTCATTTCCAAGCGATATTTAAAAGATACGCCTTTGTGTTTTCGGGCGTTACTTTAACACACTCTGGTTTGTTTGTTTAAAATTGTTTTTGGTAAGTTAAGGAAAAAAAATTGAAACCTGAGAGTCAAGAATCAAAAGATTAGCTTTTGGTTACTAAGGTTGAGGTTAAGGTTAAGTGTAGA